>PVKM010007319.1:14815-41895 GCA_004027735.1 Carollia perspicillata | reverse complement strand
CTCGTGTGCCTCTCCCTGTCCTCTTACAGCCAAGCGAGAAGTGTCTGTTCAGCATCTTTGAAATTGCTCAGGGACCCATGCTGACATTATGATAGGAAGTTACTGCTACTGTGGATGAAGTAGAGCCGGGAGTAAGAGGCTGGTGAAGGAGAAAGAGCGCTGTTTTCAGCATTGTCTTCAGCTTTGCACTACGTATGCCGGATGGTGTGTATATTCATGTCCTACACGTGCCTGGATCGAGTCTTCCAAAGTGTGCTGTGGCCTGCCGAAACAAGAAATGCTGGGCCTTTCTGCAGACGACTGGTTTGGGATTCTTTTAACTGTAGTGAGATGGAAACGGCTGCGCACTAGCCCAAGGGCCCCACCCTCCTTGATTCTATCTCAGTGGCAGTACCAGGTTGTACCCCGATACAACCTGCCTGCTTTGGCCGTCTGCCCGGAAACAGTATGCTTTCCCCCTCCTGGGTCCCGGAGCCCCTGTGGTTCACAAAGCAGGAGGAGGAGAGGGAAAACGGACAGTAGGTGATAGAGGGAGCTTTGTGGATGGAATAGGTTGCTGTTCCCGGGATGGTGTGGTGGGGTTGTGCCGGACGCATTTTCCATTTGAGGTATACTTTCCATATAGTGAGATGCACGGGTCTGAAATGCATTCTTCATTCCGTTTTGAGTGATGAAAACATCCGTGCGACCCACACCCTTATCAAGATGAAGTCTTCTCCATCCCAGACAATTGCTTTATGTCCCTTCCGCTTCAATGGGTCTTCACATCCCCCCCACATCTGTCACCGTAGTGTGGTTTTGTCCAGTCCAGTGCTCCTTGTGGGGGGAGCCATTGCAGTATGTGTGCTTCGTGTTGGACTTCTCTTACCCAGCATGTCTGCGGGCCAGCCAGGCTGCTGTGTACACCTGCATTGGGCCTTTTCACTGCTCAGTGGTGGTCCGCTGTGTGCTGGCCGCAGTAGGTTTATCCCTCTTTTGTTGGTGGGCCCCTCTGCTGTTTCCAGGTCTCCCTATTGTGAATCAAGCTAATTTACAGGTTTTCTTTTTCTGTAGACATACAGGGTGGGGCAAAACAGGTTTACAGTTGTTCATAAATAATAATGCAAAAACAAACTCTGCATTTCGCATACGCACAATGGTCAACCTACTTTTGCCCCACCCTCTGGAGTCGCTTTTCTTAAATAAATACTCAGGAGGGGAATTTGTCCATAGGCGATGGGTGTGTTTATTTTTTAAGAAAACTTCCAAAATGTCCTCCAAAGTGCTTGTGCCATCTCACCTCCAGCGCGCCCTGCTTTTCATGTCTCTCTTAGAGCGGGAATTGGGGGTGCAGGGGCAACTCCAGTCTGTCGCGTTAGTGTTACTGGGACTCTGGAGGATATTTGCTGTCGCTTTTAGAGAAACCAAATTAAGCAAGTAGAATTTCAACAAGGAAAGAATTTTAAGAAAGGATTTATAAATATTTTTCTTCTACTTCTTTGCAAATACATATACTATCCCTAAAAAAGAGCATAGACAATTTAAGAACAAGAGTCATAACAGTCTTTTGGTCCCTTCTGCTTCCAATGAGGGGAAAAAGTCAGGGGCTCAGGACCTAGAAACGGGATTTTTTTGCTGAGTGTCCTTAGTATGGACACATGGAGAACAAAGGAGCTAAGTCCTGAACTCTGTTTGAGGACAGGGAATGGTCAGTTGCATTTCTTTGTTTTAGTATTAATTATGTGTTTACTGCTCATGCTGCATCTGTTTCTTTCCTGTCGTCCTTTCAAGCATTGAACATTACATCTAAGACTTTCCACTTGTTTTTCAGGCCAAAGAAGCCCTAGAAAATACCGAAGTCCCTGTCGGCTGCCTTCTGGTCTACAACAATGAAGTTGTGGGGAAGGGAAGAAATGAAGTTAATCAAACCAAAAACGTGCGTGCGGTCAACGGTACACCTGCCGACTGAGGGCGGTGACAGTGGGGGCGGAAGGAGGCTGTCACCGTGGGTGACAAGGGGGTCTGTGCACAGTCCGAGAGTCTCAGTGGAAGGGTCGTTTCCCTGAACATCTTGCTTTTTTAAAAAAATGCCCTTTTCTCTGATTATAAAAGTGACCCATGTTGACTTTTTAAAATTTGGAAAATTCAGAAAAATTGAACGAACCCATGAAATCCCTGGAGCTAATATTCTGTTTTATGGAGCGTTACTTTTGCGCTTGAGTGAAACCTAAGGGGCAGCTTTGTTGCACTGGCGCGTCAGTGGAAGAAACGGGCCCATCTGCATTTTAAGCAAATCTAATATATGAAAACTCCACTTTACAGAACATATCAATTTAACTCATGTTGCATTCTTTTGTAACTTTAAATGATGTGTTGCTGCTAGTAAATTAAAAATCACCTTCAATTTATAACTTTGGAGGTAAAAACAATGTATAAAGCAGCCACTCCCGTTTCAGGTAATCCAGCGGAATAGAGTCTGCACTCCCTGCTCTCTCTGTGCCTGTAGGCAGTGTGGGCACTGTAATAGGCTGTGAGACTTTTAACTTACTGTGGTTCGGTTGAGGAGCTCATGAATTAGGCAATACTTCTTGACTGTGGTATCACAGTAGTGAGTCACAGTAGGGATGAATGTAGTGTCAGATTTTATGACTCTAAGAAGTACTAGGTGGACTCAGGGAGCACCTATCACCCTCACACCCCCACACAGGCTTTGGTTTTGTGGTGGGACCTTGGGAGTCAGGGAACAAACTGGTGTTGGTACTGGTGTTCTGTGGATGTTGAAGGTGATCCATCGCACGCACCAAAAGGAAAAGTAAGACTTAGCGAAACACGTGCAAAGTGGGAACCCAGATTCACAAAGCAGTTGTCATGTGGATGTCAAAATACCTGTGAGATAAGTAATAGACATAATACAGCAATTAGTGACTATACAGATACTTATATTTGGGAGTGGAATTTTGTATTTTAGACAGTTGCCTTATTTCCCTATTTGTATTTTGTCGTTTGGTACAATATCTTTAATGTGAGAACTTTGCCCTAATGACATCCGTCTAACCGGCAATGACTTGGGTTTCTTCTTTACCTGGACATGAACCCGGCTTTATTTTGGCGTTCTGTGTCCTATAGAGGACAGTCTGAGAATCACAGTATAGAAAGACGCCTGATCCCAAATGAGGAGGCCCGAGTCCTGCTTTTGGCTCTGACATCACCCCCCTCCCCACCCCCGGTCACCGCCGGCACCTGTCCAATTTGTGTGCCTTTGATACATCCTAACGAAGCCTCTGGTTCTTCAGCCATAAAAGGGGAAGTTGATTGAAATGGTTCAGTTCAACAGATGCTTATTGAGAACTATGGGGAAATTCGATTCAGTAATTCTGAATCTGACTTTTAAAAAGCACTCCAGTTGGGCACGCTTATTTTTAAGCCCGCCATTTGGTTCTGGTCTGCCGCCAGGCTTGGGAACCGCTTCTCGGAAGTACCTGCGAGCTCTGAGTTTGTCACCTGGCTTTCACGGTACTTGGGCCACTGCGCCAGCACTTTCCACGCCCTGCCCTGCGTCGCAGGTCACCCTTCTACTACCCTGCCAGACTTTACACTTGTTGAGGACAGAGGCATTTTATTCCACACAGAATTTAGCACAGTGGCTTGTGCATAGGTAACACTCAGTATAAGTTTGTTGATAAATGTGATGACCATGAGTATTATAACTAATGGTTACATAACAGAGTATATACATAGCATTACATGGCGTTAGCTTCCTGTAATTCAGACTGCTTTAAGATCCATAGATACCAGTGTACCCCGTTTTACATATGGGTAAACCAAAGCATAGAGAAGGTATGTGACTTGCCCAAGGCCACATAATTAGTAATGTCATGGTCAGGATTCGAACTTAAATGTAGTTGATTCCAACTGCTGAGTGATTCCTCCTGTGTTCTATTGCCTACATGAGGTTTCTGAGACCCAAACCAAAAATCTGCTTCTGTGTAAAGTCTGCCAGCATATAAAATCTCGTCCCCACGAACATGAAAGTGATGACATCCCTGTAAACTAAATACAGATTTGCTTCGAGTCCGGTCAGCGGCAGCCTTGAAAACACGTCTGAAGCCGGGGCACGTGCTTCTGACAATTTCGACCTTTCCCTAAAAGGTTCAGAAACTCTAGGCTTACCTTTTTTTCTTTTCTTTTTGTATTAAGACCTATCTTGCCTATGGCATTTTAATCAAAGGAGTGTCCCTCAACTTCTTAGGCACGGAACTGAGAATACAGCATGATTCGGGCGGCAGTTCAGGTTGCATGTCTTTTGTTGCTGAAGTTATGGTCCGCGACCTGGGGCTTATGTTGTTAGCTGCTGAGTGTGTCCTGACACCTCCGTTCTTTAAAAACGTTGCAGAAACAGCAGGACCATTTTTTTGTATTTATTTTTGAGTATTTGGCAAATGTCACAAACGTTGTCAAGGTAAGCTCCTCTCTCTCTCTTCAGGCCACTCGCCATGCGGAAATGGTGGCCATCGACCAGGTCCTAGAGTGGTGTCGCGGGAGTGGCAGGAGCCCCTCCGAGGTGTTCGAGCGCACCGTGCTGTACGTCACCGTGGAGCCCTGCATCATGTGCGCAGCCGCGCTCCGCCTGATGAGTATCCTTGGTCCCGGCGGGTTAACGTCTGTGAACTTGAAAGAGGCCAGGCACATAACCCATTCCTAATATATGAAAACAGAGACCTAAGAAGCAAATTCTAGGAGGTGAACATTATAAAATACAGCATCCCTTGGTCAACAATTGTTTGAAAAGATTTTTAAATAGTAAAGTGACCTCTTTTTAAAAGAATATCTATAAAGACATAACTAGTAAATAAGCTAGAGAAAGAAAAACTTAGCACTGATTTGAACTGCTTTGTAAAGGTGAATCATAGTAGACATTAAAGTAGGTTATAAAACTGAGCACGAGGGAAGGTCTGAAGAACACACTGCCAAGTCTTGACTTTGGAAAATGGATTTTGGTGACTTAAAAATTTTCTTTCTCTGTCGATATATTTTTATTCCTTTATTTTTGCCATGAAGAATGAGCAATTAGAACTATGAGCAATTCTAAGCGAGAAGTCAATACAGAGTGGAAAACCAGTCACGTGGGATGTGACTGCAGATGAACACTGACAGCTGCGCCTCTCAGGGGCATCTTTCGTAGAGCGACTCAAACGCTGAGCCCTGCGAGTTGGTCTCTTAAGAGTTTAAAACGCTATTTAATAATCTAAAATCTCAGTTTCATCCTTGCATATTTTGGCCTACTTATTTTACTGTGTATGTGCGAATCGTCCGATCAGTGTAAAAATAACGCGGAGGGATCGGAGTCTGAGAAAAGGCGCGGCCTCTACTTTATGGAAAGGGCAGCGCTGTCAGCGGCAGCGCCTCCCAGCCGCCTTCCCCGGGACTCAGCTGCGGTCCGTTTTGTGCAGGGGCACGGGCTGTATTTTATTTGAGGGGGAGAACAGGGAACAATATGCTGTTTTTAAAAGGTGAAAATCTCTGGATTAAATTCTTGCCTCTTTTCTGGCTACAATTCTCTAAGGATTCCAAGGAAACTGATTTAGGAGAAACCAGAGAGAACACCCAAACTGTAAACATTGACCAGCTCTACCTACTTAGTGTTCAATATGCTTACAGTTGCGGGATATTAATTTCTAAATCCTTCAGACCTCTTTTGTGTAACTGGATGGTATTACTTTCGAGCTGAAGCCTGAACTTAATCATTTTTAGGAGTAGCATGAGCTTTGTCTCCGGGACGGCTGGTGTGAATTCCGCCTGTGTCCTGACCTGCACGTTCTCCGTGGAACCTTAACTCTCTCTCATAAATCCCGCTGGTTGTATATGGCTGTCAGAATGAACGTTTTGGTGGTTGTGGCTCTGTTCTAGATATCGCCTCTGCTGATTTACCAAACACTGGCAGATCATTTCAGGTAACGTGAACTGTTACACGTTTTCCTTCTTTCTGATGACCTTGATCTCATCACGGGCTTGCCAATGGTAAGTGTGTGGAGGGTCTACCAGGAGCCGTGCTCCAACCAGACGGGCTCCCAGCACTACTGGCCCTGTTCGTTTGTGCTTCAGTGCTAGGGGACAGGCGTACATTTCCAGAGAATCTCTGTTGAAGGTGAGTCCCCAGCCTTCCAAGGTATCCTCAGACAAGCTTCACCCAGGCCTTCAGTTGTGTTTGAAGGCACAGCCGCTATTGGTGTGTTCACAGTGAACAGTCCCCAGCTCCGAGCTGCCCCGAGTTTGTGGGACGCCTGGCCTCTGACAGTGTAGATGCCATATATCATAAACACAGTATTTTTGCACACATTCAGTAATTCTGCTTGATTGCTATTTTTGGTGTGTAGCAATCAATACCTGTATTTTCACTATATTTTTTTCTGCCCTTGATACCTGAGAGGGTGGTTTCAGTGGAGTCCTGGGAGCACAAACCAGTGAAGATGAGGCTGAGGAGGGAAAGAGAGGCCCAAAAGTGAAGACCGTGATTCTGGAAAATTCTCAGGAGTGAGCAGGGTAGCAGCTTGCCTGGGAGAAGGGTAGAAGGAAGGTCATTGAGTCTTTCCCCCCAGCTGCACTGACATGTAATTGACATATGACATTGCGTAAATTCATGGTGTGCAGCTTGCTTTGGTAGACGTACTTATTGGGACATGTTTACCCCAACAGAGTTAACACAGCCTTCACCCCACATAATCACCATTCTGTTGTTGTCGTTGTTATGGTAAAACATTTAAACTTTACTGTCTTAGCAACTGTCAAGTACACAGTATGTCACAGTTCACTACAGTTACTATGGTGTGTCTTTGATTCCTGGAACTTAATCCTCTTATGACGTGAAGTTTGTACCCTTTGGCCAGTGTCTCCCCATTTCTGCCACCCCGGTGTTCCTGGCAACCACCATTCTGCTCTCTGCTTCTAAAAAGAAAATACGATATGAACACACACACACACACACACACACACACAGAATATTATTCAGCCTTAAAGAAGAAGGAAATCCTACCATTTGGATAGACCAACATGGATGGACCTTGAAGGCATTATGCTAAGTCAGACAGAAAGACAAATAGCACATGATCTCACTTATATGTGGAATTTAAAAACGTTGAACTCTTAGTTGTTTTGACGGGGAAGGTTTGTGTAGGCTCCGTAGGCTCAGGCAAGAGCCAACTGAAGGCCAGAGAGAAGGCCCATTCTGAGCAGCGGACCGTGCCTGCCAGTCCTCCCTCTCCTGTTCGCTGCTTCCAGAGGCGCCTCCCCGAAATCTCTGCTCATTGGAGCTCGTCATGCACCCTCAGAAGGGTGCAGCGCATCAAGTCCAGACCCCTGTGGTGAGCCTTCTAAGCCCTCTGTAGTTTGACCTTATTTTGTCTTGTTAACTTTCCCCTTATACTCCCTTAATACCCCTACCCCCACCAGCTGGTTGCCTCACACACAACCCATGTTTATTCTTACTCTTTCTCCAATGTGCCCTGTTCAGCCTCTTTAAATACCCTCTGTCATTAAAGCAAGTTCAAGTTTCAAGTCCTTACTGTTATCACAGTTTCTTATTCTTTCACATGTTGTTCTCTTCTCCCAAATTAGATACCAAAGATAGAATAAACTGAACACTTAAAAAAATCCTCAATAGTAAGTAGGGGTTGACAAATTTTTTTTTGGTAAGAGTCAGATAGTAAAAATTTTAGCCTTTGAAAACCATTTATGTCCCTGTCACATGTTCTTTTTTTTTAACAACCCTTTAAAAATATAAAACCCCCTTTTTGTTGATCATTTTTAGCTGTGGACAGCCAACCATAGCTCTACAGCATCAAACACTTAACGGGCCACCAGTAAATGAGAGCAGATAAGAATAGCTAGTGCATAATGAGCACTTAGGATGCACCGGGTCCTTAACAGGTGTTACTTTATTTATTCTCATTTAGTCCTCACAAAATCCTTCTGGGTTAATTGCTTTGATTACCTACATTTTACATATGAGGAAACTGAGGCATAAAGAGTTCAAGACTCTTACCCAAGATCACGTAGCTAGTAGCTTCGATAGCAGCTCATTGAGAACTAATAGTTGACTGAGAGTAGAGTTTCACAGGCCACCACCCAGCTATTCTTTTGGAAATATACTTCCCATGTTACTGATATATACAAAGTGTATCAACATATGAAAAATGTTTATATAATTATGTATATATTGCTTTTTTACGGGTTACGGCACATATTTTCATAGGCTTATGTTCATTCTCAACTTCCTCATTTCATCAGTGCATTCCTGGCTACCGGGCTGAGGAAGCAGTGGAAATGTTAAAGAACTTCTACAAACAAGAAAATCCAAACGGTCAGTTTCCCCTGCTGTATAGAGCATCCCTCACTTAAAACAAATCGGTGTGAAAAGAGGCTGACCTGGGCTGACCTCCTCATTTTCTTTTCTCCCCCGTCTCTTTTCACAGCCCCCAAATCAAAGGTTCGAAAAAAGGAATGTCAGAAATCCTGAACTTGAGCTACTGAAGGACTAATGAATGCCACTGGATGAAATTCTTGTACTGAAAGCTGGCGACCTCATTGGATCATGTGTTATGTATTGTCCTTAACCCATGGGAAAAAGATCTCTCATCATTTCCTCCGTTAAAGGAACAACTTAGCAGTTTTAAAAAGTCTGACAATTGTAATCAACTACTAGTTTTTCCATGAGCTGAAAGACGACTTTGAAAAGGGAAAAATTAAAGATCGAGGTGATAGAAATTAGTAAGCAGGGCAGTGCACTTCCTGCCAAAACGTTATGCCCAGTCCTGGAGAGGGCCGTGAGGAGTGAGCATCCAGGCCCAGTTACTGGTGTGTCCGGACGGGGGCGCAGCTGTGGACGCTGAGTCCGCGCCTGGTACTACAGAAGCCAGTCTTCCTTCCTCGCAGCCTCGACACTCCCCCAGGGTGCAGGGGGCCCGTGACTTCCTTGGACATTGTACATGAGTTGTGTACATGCAGACCATGATTGTATAGTCCTCAGAACAGACTTTTTACTCTTATAAAACACTTAGAATAAATGCCTATGGCAAGACAAGTGCTAAAACCTTATTTGTGCCTTTTTGGGAGATGGATAGTCTTAAAAATAAAAGATAAAAGCACAATTGGGACAAGTCCTTCTTCGTTCCTGAGCAACCGCACTGTGCATCAGGGAAGAAAACAGAATCTGGCCCTGGTGGAGCAGGGAGACGGGTAACAGAACAGCATGTTAGGGGGTGACACAGATTATGGTAAAAAGAGCGGGCAAGCCACTGGTGGTGAGTCTGCTGATTGCACAATTAAATACCATGGCCAGTTTGATCTGAAATAGAACACAGTTCTTTTTATAAGAACCCAGATTTAGAATTTAAAAATCTAAAATGGTGAAACGTGAACACAGCCCTGGACGGGGTGCCGCGGCAGGAACTCCCGGATACTCACGTTGGCTGACTGCTGTAAGGCTGGTGGCTGGTGCGGATTGGAGGGCGGCTATGCAGAGCCCGGGTGCGGTGCACCGCGTCCGTCCGCCCAGAAGGGGGCCTCGCCGTTCCACCAGAAGCCCCGCTGCGGGCCCTGGACCGCAGCTCCTTCTCAGCTGCATTTCTTCACTGGATTCATTTCCTTGATGCAAAGCATCTGTATTTGTTGGTTCTGCAATTTGAGCGATGTCTCTGACTTGTTTGTTTTGAATTACATTACAGGCTGGAATGTAATTGTGGTGAAAGTATTTTTATATTGCTGAGAGTAGCAGCTAATCACAGTTACATGCTTCGGAGGATTTATAATTGCTTGATTTTGTACGTGTGTGTCTTTAACTGCATTTGAATATTACGGAGAAGAATAGGCATGATTTTAAATCTATAATGATGTTACATGTAACTTCTCTTCAATTTCACCTGCTTTAAAAATCATCCTCTCATTAAATTTTAGTGCTTCGACTACTTCATTCCTACTTGCAGTTGGTCATAATTCATTTCTGGCTCCTTATGGTTTTCTGCAGGTGGACTCCATTGCGCAAGTTGTCTTCATGTCATGTTCTGGAGGATTATTTGTAGACAAAAATACCTGGGCTCTTTCCTCTAGAGAGTACCTACCACCCAGTATGTCCGGCTAAGCCTCTGATGTCAAGTAGGTTCTTAGTAAACATGTGTTAAATAAAATGGCTGATTGAAATTTGAGAAAAAATGAGTAATGAGAATATCTAGGATGAAAAGCCAAATCCAAAAGTCGCATACGGTTATTTTAACCCCGAGATCGTTACTACTGAAAGGATCTAGAAAATAATAAAACTATGAACAGGGAAGGATAGAAAAGACTTACCAAGGTACATGTGCTCTGTCTGAGTTGTGTTTTGGAGAATGGGTATTTTCTAATTCCTAAGCTTGACCCACACTTTCAATTTTGGTTATGATCTTTTTGATTATCCAGTGATTGCCTTACGGAAAAGTCTCCCAGATTTTTGGTCTTAGGCACAGTTTCCTATTCTACTTTGTGGTGGGGGGGGGGCGGGGGCGTGCAATCGGTTTAGATGGTGTGCTGCACATCGAAGGTCAGCACCTCCAGTGCCGCTACAGGGTCATTATAGAGCCACAGACACTAAGGCTGCGGGATTCTGACAGTTTCCAGGCTGCGAGACTCCGACGCTGTTTTCGAGGTGGTGCTGAGGAGTCATGGAGGTCTGATGAGGTGATGCTGCTTTGTGAGTACCGTATTCTCCAGCTACTTAAATGTGGCTTAAAATATTAAGATGCTCCTGTTCAAAAGATTGACTCCAGTTGATTGGTACTGTCAGTGCCTGTCGAAGAGACCAGCCAAGAGACTTGCTCTGTGTACGAGACAATTCAGGAGACAATTGTGGGATGCAGAAAGGTTTTAGAATCTCTACCCTGTTGAGAGAAACTGCTGGGAAGTGATTGCGTGTAAGTCGCTGGAGTATTCAGTGTTCGCTGGGTTTTGCAATGGACCTGCTGAGAATGGGTGGTATGTAATGCTTTGGCAGGCTTCACTCACTGATAAAAGACATGTTAAAATATCTTTGCATTTTCTTTTTTCTTGGCGCAAGCATCACTTCCTGTATTGTATTTGGAATATCATGGAGAGAAATTAGACAGCCAAGAACTCCAATGTAGGCAAGAACTGTTAATTTTTCCTTAAACTCTCTATTTGGAAATAATTTAAAACTTACAGAAAAATACCCATGTATCCCTTATTCTTCAAACCTATTGTTAACATTTTATGCCTCTAACTTTATTTGCTCTCTTTATTCTCTCTTTTCTCTTCCTCCATTCATATATAATCACTTTTCTGAACCATTTGGTAGGAAGTTACCTGCATGTACATCATGTACATTGACTGTTTCAGTGTTTCCTAAGCATAGGGGCAGTCTCGTATATAATCACAGTATAGTCGTTGACATTGGTAAATTTAACATTAACAGGTTACTGTTATCTAGTGTGCCGTTTTATTCCAGTTTTGTCAGTGACCTCATAATGTCCTTTAGAGAAATGTCCCACCCCTGCCCCACCCCTGCAATATTAAATCCATTCTGGTCAGCTATCACATTCAATTGTCATGTGTCTTTAGCTGCTTTTAGTCTCTAATATTCCCATGGCCTCTCTTTGTCATCTATGACATTTTAAAAATCATACAGTCCTCCTACTGTCCCCTTCAACTTTTCTTCCTTCCTTCCCAACAATTGTGTGTTCCTGTGGTTAGATTCAGGTTATGCATTGTAGGTGCTGTTGTGTTCTCACTGTGTCATTTCTGGAGGTGCTCAAAAGCCACCTTCCCTCAACAGTGATGTTACCTTTGGTCCCCCGGCGAAGGTGTTCTCTGATTTCTGCGCTAATTACTGTGTTTTCTCTTTGCAACAACTAAGCAGTTGGGGGTGAGAAACAGCTGCGTTTAAAAAAATGTATTTGACATTGATGGGAAAGAAGGGAAGAAAATGATACAAAATTCAAAGCAACTGTTAAACCATTTGACTGCATGCTTTCTCTTTCATGTTTGCCAAAAATTCCCTAAGAATATTTTAAATAGGGATGTCTTAATAAAAATTTAAAGAACTCCTCAGACATAAGTTTTTTCTCTCTTGATCTCCTCAACAAAACTAATTATTTTATCAACTTAATTATATCGGATAAAAAACAGAGTTTGGGAAAATGGCTCTAAGATGTTTCTGGAATCACAGATGGCCTGTAGTGATCCAATAGGTTGTATAATTCTAGATAGGTAGGTATTTGGCCACGGCATAGGAGATTTCTTGGGTTTCCATAGAGATATCTAGTCTTAAAATGTCTCAAGCACTGCTACTTTTAAATGAGTGTTGGTAAAAATAGCAAAAGCCAAGGCTCTTTTTAAAAAAATCATTAAAAATTTTTTTTCAAGTAGTGAGGTTCCCAGCTAAAATCCACTGTTGACTCCAAAGCTCGTCCTTCTGAGCCATTCTGCAACAGCTGGAGAAGAGGCACCGAGAACTGGTTTCCCTGCCTTTTGGCAAAGGAATGAGACTATGTTGACTTCATCCATGAAGACGGCTGCCAACTATTTTCTTACCCTGTAACTGTTAATTGCATGTGGTGAGGAAAGGAGTGATGGGTGACGTTATTTTTATGGGTATAAATTCTGGTGAAAGTTTGACATCTTTAGGATCCTAAACTTTTTCAAGAAGAGCTAATGAAAACAGGCTCATGGGACGACGTCTTACCTGGTACTCCAGTGAATATCGGGCTACAGACTTTGTGGTGTGGTTGAAGAAGCATGAACTGGGCGTCTGGAGCAGGAGCTGGCGAAGGATGGCCCATGGGCCAAACCCAACCTGCTGCCTATTTTTGGTACCACTCACAAGTCCAAAAGGGTTTTACATTTTTAAATGACTGAAAAAAATTGAAAGAATTCAGTGACCTGTGAACATGAAATGAAATTCAAACTGCGGGGTCTACAAGTCAAGTTTTTTTGGAAGCAGCCACGCCCACTTGTTTTTCCGTCATCCAGGCTTGTTTGCCCTACAGCGGCAGAGCCCAGGGGCTGTGACAGAGACCTGCCTGTGGCTCCCAAAGCCTGAATACTTTGTGTCTGGCCCTCTAAGAGAAGATTGGCTGCCCCCTGGCCTACAGAGTGTAAATGGTGAGGTGCCATCTCCGAGGTACTTGTTCAAGTTCTGTGACTTCGGAACTGAATAGTGTGGCTCATTGTGCAGCCGTGGTGAATTACTTTGGTACCACGATTTTTTAAAGGCAGTTACAAATGTGAAAGAGAGATCCAAGACACTGACATATTTATTCTGCCTTACAATATTTTGTTTCCTTATAAAAATAATTTATCATTTTATTTGGGTTTAGAACAGGCAATACATATTATGTAAAATCATCGTGTTTAAACTGTTATCATGTATTTATCATTTTTTAGAACAGTTGCTATAATGTCAAAAATCTACTGGACTCTTGTCAAAACCAGGACTTAAGCAGGTCCGGTACTTTGGTGCTAGAATCTTGCACACTGAAATTTGAAGAAAAGACAAAAAAGAAACATCTATTAGGTGTTTTGTTATTATTATTATTATTTTTTACCCCGCATTGAGTTCAGGACCAAGTATGTCTACGAAACAAATACCGTGTCCCAATTTTCAATTACATAGTAAAGACGTACCTGAGGGAGACTTCTGGATGTCCAGACGCCAGCTGTGTCCTGAAAGGCGCGTGGGCCTCGGGAGCGTAAGCAAGAGCGTGAGCATCAGCGCACGCCGTCATAGAGCAGGGGAGGGACAAAGGCGGCAAGACACGAGTGGCAAATGCTTGGGCCGAGTTACCGTAGTTGAGAAGGAGCAATTTTTCATTCCCTTTCTGATGTGTAATTTCATGTGTTTCTGGAGTGCGCATGGTTTGGGGTGGGGCACTGCCAGGGACCAAGGCCGTGACACTCCCGTCACTGAGGTAAGCAGACTAGAATTTGAGCTGTGGGGGTGGAGCGTGTCAATATTTGAAGCCAGTATTTACCTAGAAATTACTAGGTGCCAGTCTCTATTCATACATTACCTCATTAATCCTCATAACAACCCCTGTAGTCAGTACTATTATTATTTCCATTTTATACCAAGGAAACTGAGGCACAGGGAGATTACATACCTTGCCCAGGGTCACTGAGTATTAAGTGATCATGTCAGAATGGGCTAGGTCATTGCAAGGTAAAAATCCTCGTGATTTAGTGACTTAGAATAGAGGTTTAAGTCTCTTATGCTTTGCTCAATGTCCGTGTCGGTCGGGCCAGGGTGTAGGCTAGGCTCACCCATCCGGGGCATCACCAGTCTTGGAGACAGGGAGAAGAGAAGTGGCGAATAATGTTCCAGGCCTAGAGCAGAGCATCACAGACTGGAATGTGAACTGCCCAGGGCACTTATTAAATGCATATTATGAATCTGGAGGCCTGGGGTGGGCCTGAGATTCTGCATTTTTAGCAAGCTTCTCGGTGATTCCTGTACTGCTGGACCATGGACCACTCTGGAGTCCAGAAGACTTGCTGACATTTACCCAGAAATGGCTTCACTTCTGCTCACCAAAGAATTGAAGTGAGTCACAGAGCCACGCCCACCTTCAAGGTGTCAGGGAATGTAATCCACCATCTACCCCGCGGGGAGGAGGATTGGAATATTTGGGAACAGCCCCAGTGAAGACAGCAACAAATGTGAAGCTGGGATTTGAATTCAGGCAGACCGTCCCTCCGCAGAGTTAGAGGTGTTGGTCCCTTCGCCACGAGAGGGGGCAGCATCATGGCACCTGCCCTACCTGGCTGCCAGCCCATTGGGCTCACCCTCGAGACCAACCAGTTGCAGTTCATTTGTGTGACATCGATGCAGCTTGGTGTCAAAGGCAGCCGTTCTCAATATAGCATTGCAACTCTGAAATGTTTCAACTCATTTTTTCTTCATAACTTGCTGACATCTATGAATTATTTCTTTTTGTTCAAAGCATACCTTTGAGTAGATTCAAGTCTTTCCCTATGACGCTGCCTCTCTTCTAAAATTCCGCCACACTTTCCTGTTTTGGAGAAGGGGTGAGGTCGCAGCCAGCATTCGGCGAGCCGGGCGTGATCCTGGGAACGCCTGTGGGCGTGTGCCCACACAGGCACACACCACTCATCGTGAGTGTTCGCTGCAGGGTGCTGCAGCTGCTGGTCTGGAAGAGGCCTGGGCGCACGGTCAGCACAGCAAACTCGGTTTCCAGCTTTTCTAAGCCTGCAGCCCGTACCCTATCTGGGAACTTCCGATGTGGCCCTAAACGACTGAGAACTGTGGGAGCGAGGGGTGGATTCCAGGCCCCAATTAGAGCCTTTAATGAGAGAGAGAGAGAGAGAGAGAGAGAGAGAGGAGAGAGAAGTGGACAGGGTCACTCAGAGCTCAGCACTGAGTAATCGTCACGCCTCCTTTGACCGGTCCCCAGCGCCCACTGAAGGCCCTGCTGTCAGGCCCCTGGTTGCTGTGCGGATGAACTAACTACTCAGCCACACTACTTTAAGCAAGGCCCCTGTCCGCCTTCTGGAAAACCTGATCTGCAAAAGGTACATGGGATGAAATAAGATTGTTCTCCCTCCCTTAAAAAAATCCTCCCAGAACGGAGCTAGAGGTAGCTTCAGGTTTACATGAGAACTGGGAGGTGAGAGTTCAGAAGCAGCTGCTGGCACTAACTAAGCCAGTTGGCAGTCTAGCCGAACACGGGGGAGAAAATGGGTCTGGTCAGCTTTTCGCTGGGAAAGTCAAGGTTGCTGTGTTGGAAATGCCTTCACTCTGCCCACCTGCTCTGTCATTAATCATGGGCAGAGCTGGAGACACCGAATGTCCTCCAGAGACACTTTCGTCCTGAAATGCTCGTAGTTCAACAAAAAAAATATTAATAGTTAAGGGGGAATAATAGAGCAAAGTGTTGCTATTTTCATTAATTACTTAGACAGAAACCTATAGCATGACTTATAAAAATTCATGGAAGTGAATTCCACTCTTTGATCGTTCTAACCCTAACCCTGGAAGGAATTGCCGGCGATCCCTCCGGCTACTAGTGCCCTTTGGGAGAAGACCCATCGTGCCGCCAGGTAATCCTCATTTCAAACTCAAGCACGCTCTGCTTTTCACCCAGCCTGCACTGGCGTTGATAGGAAGTCATTTCTTTCCACGGCACTTCTATACTGGAGGCCTGAGTAAGTGAAGGATGCCACCATCCTGATTCAAACCCTAAGCAATTTCAGGAAAGATTAAATTACTTCTTGACCTGAGAGGAAACCTATTTTTCTAGTGAGTCGCTACCCTGGCAGGGTGCCAACGGGTGCCCGGCCTCCGCCTGCCTTTGCGGACTTCCTGCTCAGGGAGGCTCCGCACTCAGCTCAGGGCTCTCTCATTCTAAGCACATTGCATCAACGTCATTGACCTCAAGCATTATCTTACTCTTCCTCCCTTCAAAGTCCTGCAATCTCCATGAAATGTTTTCCAACTACCCTAGCCCACAGTGATCGTTTTCTTTAAACGCTTACTTAGTGTCACACAGTTTAACACTCGGTCGGCCCCTAATTATAGTAATTAGATGGTAAGCTCCTCCAAAGCCAGGACTGAGCCCCGTGCTAGGCCCAGGGGCGGTTTCAGTAAATGCCTGCTGAGTGATGGATCTGAGCTCTGGATGGTTTCCAGTCAACAGGACAAAACGGTGAATTAGCACCAGCCCGAGAAGCCTGTCCCGGCTGACTGAGCAGGGCCTCCGTCTACCTGCGTGCTGCTGAAGGCCACCGCTGCCAGACGGCTTTAGACGGTCAAGGTCGGGAGACTCAGACACCCAAGGTCGTCCTCCGGCTCATCTCTTCTCACTGAGAAACCTGCCTTTTGAACGCAGCTGTGCCATTTCCCATTTTCGGGTGTCAGAAGTCAGGAGGAACGAGCAGCAGCAAGGCAGAGAGGGAAAGATTTTCTATCTGTTTTGCTGGAACCTGTAACTTTCCTGGGGAGGCATAACAAATAGAAGGGAGGACACGTCGCATAGCGAAGAGCAAATATTGTGCTGTGTGGAGATGGATTTATATAACTTTTTTGCTAGACTAGTCCAGAGGCTGGATTCATGTTTTAATCATATTCTCCTGAGAGGAAAAGGCAGCTGGTGAAATTGTTGGAGGTGACATGCCAATCTACATAGAAACCGAGTGTGGTTTGGAGACCACCATGGAAATAATAACTTCAGTCATTAAGTGGAGAAAGAAAGAAGGAAAGAAACCAGATAAGTTTTCCAGGATCAAGAAGTTATTTTTATTATAAACTAACCTTAGGGAGACCATCAGCTTTATTATTATTTTAACATTTAAATTCAGATACTGATGGTTTTATCTTTTTCACTGTTGATTACCCTTGGCAAGAACGGAGGTAGTCACGAGTGCGACAGAACATCCTTCATGTTTTTATTTTTAAGTTGCATTTTAATTATCTGTATAAGCTCAGTTGTGCAGGCAGAACATGGTCAGGAGCATGCAGTGACACAATTCAGGTCTTGATGTACGATTTCTCTCTCCCTTGAACTTGCCTTTCCAAGGCCTGAATTCTAACAGTTGGTAAAAATTGACTGGCATCACGAAATTGGAAGGCAGAGGTCTCTCTCTCTCTGCCCCCACCCTACCCCTGTTTTGTTTTCTTGCAGACCTGGATAACACCAAATCTTTACAATGGTTTGTAGCTGGCACTGGCAATAAGTATCTGGAATATAATGTGTTGGGCTCTGGGAAATGCTATCTTTTGCTTGGACAGAAATCAATATTTAGATTATTACTGGGAATTTGTTTGTGCTTCTGGATTTTGTGGGATTAAGGCTGATGCTATATTATTTTCGAGTGTTTTGTTCACCCTTAGGTACTTGAGAAAAGAGGGAAAAGAGTGTGGTCGAAATAATCAAATTTTGGAGGTGCTGAGGCTCTGTCTACTTCAGTTGTACTGGCAGGTGGCCCAGCGTGCAGCTGATGACAAAGAACCCCTGATTCCACTCAAAGGTCCAAATACCGTCTCTTCTGCCTATAACCGGGTCAGTAAAAAGAAATTTTATGGGCAGAAGTTTGGACTGAAATTTCTCTGTGGGAACAGCAGATTGAATTGATAATGGGAGAAAGTTTGTATTGTTAACTTTTATAAGGTGGTAGTAATTTCAGGAACTTTATAGCGTTGGCAAATTATTTGGGCCATATTTTTACCTGGTGCTCATTGTTTGCTCCGCTTTGTTGGACAGCACAGCCGCGCTGGATCCAAGAGAAAGCGAACTGGAGCAGACTGCGGCACCGGGCTAATAATGTAAGTAACATCCTGACCTGTTGCCACAGCTCGTGGGGACCACAACAGGGAACCGTTTATAAAGACCCTGAGGGGACGGAACAGCCCCCTCTTTGAGACCAGGAAGACAGGACGGAACGAAGGGAGGGTCAGAGAGCACAGAGAGGAAGTGACTCCACGAAGGGCAGCATGACACTTTTTTTTTGTTTACTTCTTTCCTGAGCAAGACAGCAACCCTTGGGGTAGACTATGGCCTTGATGGTTAATTTCACTGGGTTAATAAGTGCAATAGCCCAAAACGGAAGAACGTTAATGTTTAAGGTGGGGGGAGTCACTTCTCCATTTGTGCCGTTGGTTGCTTAGGCGAAGGCCATTTGGTATGTCTCTGTGCTAACGGACGGAACTACTGTGCAAAGTTGGAAGTCAGTCTGAACCCTCTTTGGCATCAGATGCCATGGGAGCAGCTGAGAAACATCACTCTTGGCTCGTGTCCAAACCCTGGTTCTTCTTTTTGATAGGTGTGTCTTTTCCTTACATTGCAGTGTATAATCTGAGATTTGGGATTTTTTTTTGACTGATCTCAAATCCTTTTATTTTGATTTTTTAATTTTTAAAAATAATTTTGTTAAATGTATTCGGGGGTCATTGGTTAACAAGGTCATGTAGGTTTCAGGTGTACATTTCAGGGACACTAGACCTGCACATTGCACTGTGTGTTCACCACCTGAAGTCAAACCATCTTCCGTCCCCATCCGTTAGGCCGCCTCCAACCTCCACACCCCAATCCCCTTCCCTCTGGCAGTCTGTCTGCCTGTATCTACATTGCTGTCTATATCCACGTGTTTCAGTTTTGTATCCCCAAAGTGAGTGAAATCATACAGTTCTTAGCTTTTTCTGACTGACTTCAGTGAGATCCAGTTTTTAATCTATACTTAGGGTAGGTACAGGTAGTTCAATACTAATGGGCTGTTTTGAATCAAGGCACATTAGGCTCACCATGCGTAGACGGTGGTGTTCTCTACAATCTAGCGTAGTTAGAAATGCAGCTGACAGAACACAGACTCATTCACTATAGTAACTATTACTAGCTACTATTTATTGATTGTTTACTGTGCACCAGGCATAGCTCTAAAGGCTGTGCAGATGTTATATAACCCTCGCAATGACCTTAGAGGGTTACTGTCCTTCTCCCCACTTAAGTGAGTTCATAAAGTTAATCTTTAGCTTGCTAAAGATCACGGGGCTGGTAAGGGGCAGAATCAGAATTCACATTCTTCAACCATTATACTATTTCAAGAAGATTACCCAAATAGGAAAAGAATACAAAAGATGGTGATTGTTGTTCCCGGCCACGCCCTCTGCTGGGACAAAACCCTAAAACTGGGGTGTATCCATGAAGCTAGCCTTTGGTTTCGTTTCCTCTCAGTACTTCATGAATCTGAATGTTTTTTTTTTACTCTGCGCGTGGGTTTTTTGTTTATTTGTTTGCTTTTAAATTTTAACAAAGTAAATCTTGTAGAAAGAAAATAAGTGTTATGAGAGCAGATCCCAGGATACTTACAGGCTTAAAAAAATAAAATTGGACCATCATCTTGGTTCTTTACAAAAACTAGAAATAAAATTGTCTAATTTTGTAAAAACATTTTCCCTGAGACAGGCCTGGTTCAGGACTCACAGATGAATTGAATTGCCAGTACCTTGGCGTGTTCTGTAATTGGTTCTCTGAAAGGACAGCTCATGTTAGCGTTGTGATTGTTATTGTTATCATTAGGTACTGATACATATTAGATGTATCAGTCATCTATTGCCACAGCAATGATGCCTAACAAAAGCCCCCAAGCCCCCAGTGACATGTAAAAATAACTATTGCTTGTGCATCTTGGGTGATTGGCTCAGCAGATCTGTCAGTCGTGGCTAGACTGGCTCACAATGCACAGGGTTTTGGCTCCCTGGAGACTAAACTAGCCTGGCCTTGGTTGGGATGAATGGGGAGGTTCACCTCCTCCATTTTTCTCTCATCCTCCAATAGACTGGGCTGGCCATATTTTGTCGGCAATTGCAGAGCTGCAAATTCTGACTGTAAGCACTGTACAAGCTTAATCGTGTAAGCCCGTTTCAACCTTCTGCTTGCAACACGTGTGTTAGTATCCATTGTTCAAAGCAAGCCATATAGCCAGGTCTAAGGATGTGGAATTATGCACTCCATCCCTTGGAAGAGCCCCGGAAAGCAGTGGCAAAAGGTATGGATACAGGGAATGGCATGCAACTGGACCCATTTTTGTAATTTATTACATATTCTCATTTTACAGAGGGAGAAACTGGGACTTAGTAAGTGGCTTGCCTAGGATCACATAGATATTAAGTGACAGAACTGGAATTTGGACCTGGGTTTGTCTTTTCTCAAAGCTGGAGTTCTTAATGATGTGCTATAAATGCAAGATTTAGAAACTAGCTCTGCCTCCAACTGCTTTCCAGATCTGAGCCATCTTTTAACTCCCTTTTTGTACATCTTCACCGACGAGGACAGAATGCAGCTGTTGATATTGTGCAATGAAAATGCTGTGAGGAGTAATTAATGTTAGCAAGTTCTCTTTAAAAGTGCTAGGTATTATGATCAAAGAAATATACAGACTTTTAAATCACTGCTTGACCTCATTTTACATTATGTAGTTTTTCTAATCTCCCCCACCTGCCATGGTTTAGAAATGTACTGAATATAACAATCTTTTCATAGTCTCACTTCTTTCCACTCCAATTATCCTAGCAGTGCCCCATTACATTTCATTAGCAGTAACTATAAATGAAAACAATACCCTAAACAAATTGCTTTTTAAAAAAATGACAGTAACATCTTTAAGACTGTCCACAAAGTTGTACATTTTGACAACAGACAAATGTGAACTCTAAGCTCATAAAATCCAGTCTTTATATCAAGCGATTCAACAGGTGTGTCCTAGTCTGGTTTTGCACCGTTACTAGCTACCACTGCTGTTATTCCTTTTATTGAGTCCATTTCATGGCTCATGATTTGAAGAAAGTTGAACAGTTTTATATACTTCTGTTGACCCTAGAAGCAAAACAGCAGGACACATTCAGATATGCTGCTTGCCAAAAATGCATTCCTAAAGGAGAAATTTCATGGCATACCCTTTGACTCTTGGCCCTTTGGTCCTGTTCTGGACCTTTGACAATATGACAGAGACAACTTCTGCTCTTCAGGAAAAGCACTGAGGACCGTTAAGGACTCACCAGCATCTTTGTGAATGCTCTATGGGTCCATAACAATGTTGGAAATCACCTTAAAAATATGGGATTAAGGAGACTATGAAGAAGAAAGGGGAGAGGTGATACTGTGAAGATGCGGGCACCTAGACTCTGAAACAACAAGGAAGACCAAGGCTGATCAGTTTCAATTAATACACCAGTGATTGGGGGAGACTGGGAAATTAAGCATTTGGGGGACTTGACTATGTGCTGTATTTCCTCATCTTAGCACGTGGCATTTTCATGGTGCTCCCCTGTTCTCTCGAGAGACCAAAAACTCGGTGAAGGTAGGGACTATGTATATCTTGAGTGATGTTATCATCACAGGATAGTCTAAGGCACCACATTTAGCATGTGCTGTGTAAATATTTGTTAGTCAAATGTCCCCGAACCAGCTAATACTCTGTTTTCCTCTAGCAAAAACTCCGAAGCTGCCTTTATTTTGTTCAAGAAAAGAATAACCCATGAGTTGGACGTGATGTGGGAATTAAATAAAATATAATGCTGGCATTTAATCGTGTCCTGAAGGAAACATTTCTCATTGTGGTGGAGAAGGAAGGAAGGAACATACTGTAAGTTGGGGGACCTGTCTTCCTGCAGGTCTAGTTTTGATCTTGGTCACATAACCCAACAGTGGCTTACCCTGTGTTCAATAGGAATAACAAATGATGTGTTATATTTGAGAACAGTCCAGAAATAAAAATGTCCAATTAACAGTAGGTACTAATATTGTATAAGACACAGATGAAGTTAGAAGATGAGCTCCAGATACAGGAGCCAGGGCAGGTGCCACGTTTGCTGTCTTTCTCGTCTGGTGCACAACTCCAGTGCCTACCATAGTGCATGATTGTAGTTAGCACTTGGGCGTGTTTATGGAATTATCAGAGGATCCTAAACTGCAACGTAGAATCACAAAGATGCTCTCAGACAGTTGTTCTTGTTTGTGGATGAAGATTTTCATGTAATTATTATCATGCAGTTGAATTGTTAAAAGTTTGTATAAGATATACAGAGTCTTAAGGCAGTTTCTTCCCTCAAGAAACTTCCTATTATTGGTTCAGAAGACTTAATTAGCTCTTTTCTCTTCATATTAAAAGTAATAAAAGGCAATAAGAGAGTCCTATTTAAGTTTATTTGCATGTAGGTAGAAACGTTTATTTTGGATGACTTAAGGGGAAATTTAAAAAGGGCAGATTCCAGAAAGCAAGGAAATGTGGAAAAGCCACACTCAGGAAGCCCAGACCCTTTATCTCCCAAGGTCAAGAAGGTGGAACTGAGCCACAGGCTCAGCAGAGCCCTACAGCTAGGACGGTTTATCACCACCCATTTTCTCCTTCAGTCACTCTATTCAACAATTGCATTCAAGGGAGAGAGTCCATGACGAGGGTACGTCCTCCCCTGTTGGCCAAGAAAGAGCAGTTGGCAAGGTTGCATGCAGTGGATCCTGTCGTAGTCCCCGAAGCACAGTGTGGGTGCCCCTCAGAGATGCAGTGGGTCGTATTGACAGTTTCGCAAGGTTTCAGAGAAGGGAAGTTCTGGTGAGACTTCACAGATGAAAAGGAGCTCAAGCTGGACCTTTAAGGATGGGTAGGACTGAGGTAAATGAAATAGAGGGAAGATTTCAGGTGGGCCCTCAGGAGGAACAAAGGTTTAGCATTAGGACTGAGACCAGTGTCTTCACCAAAGTCAGATATATCAAAGACAGAGATGTTAATAAAAGGTCCTTGGATCTGTTTCAGTAGAGAAGTCAGGATGGATGCCAGGTTTAAAGGATAAGCCAATGGTTTAGGCTGGGAAACTCTTAGTGGAGTGCTAACTAAATAACAAATATTCAGGGGAAGCATAAGGAAGCCTAGGTATTTCTGAAAGATGAAGAGAAGAATAAATGACCATTGGAAGAGGAAGATTGAGAACCCAAGTAGAAGGCTGAGTCTTGAAGAAGGAGTGAGTTTGTTCAGAGGCTGGGGAAGTAATGGGGCTAACGAGGGTGGTGATATCAGCACAGTCATTAGAGGACACATTCTAAATGTACCAGATCTTAGCAACACAAAGTAGAAGCTACTGTTGAGTGAACAGCAGCGGTGTTGAAAGAGGACTCAAAGATGAAGATGCTTTGAAAAACCCAATGTGGTCAGAGTGCTCAGGAATCAACCAGAGGTCAGTGAAAGATTCCAAAACAACATCTCCACCCTGGTTAAAGTTAGCATGAATTCGAGTTGTGTGTCCAAACGACTGGATGGAAACTCTTTTTTGGTGAATATTTAAAAGCTAGGGTTTCTCAAACTTTGGAGCTGATTTTAAAGATAAGAATTTATTCAGGAATTTAATGTTTGTTCCTAGACTTAAAGGATTATTGGAAATATTTGGAAGACAGCGGATTGGCATATTTTGTTTGGGACAGTTTGCATCTCTCATTTAGATACGGAGCAGTTGCCACAGAAGTCTCTTGATCTTATATCCTTTTCATAAAATAAATGTATTTCTAGAAACATCAGACACTTCAGTGTTTGACTTAGCACTGAAATAACACTGAATGGAGTATCTTTAGCTATTTCAACCTTCTTCTGTGCTCGCCCATTATTTATGCTGGAGTTATCTCAAAAATGGGTTGAAGGAGAAAGCACGAATCTACAAGCAATGCTTAACCTCAAATATTGGTCTATGTCATCACATTCAAGTAGTTCAGAATCTGTTTAGAACAGACAGGCCAGGGTTTGGCTTCTCTTTAAGTCTTTGAAAGAGTCAACATTTAAAGCTTATTAGCGAGCCAGAGTCTCTCTAGGCCTAAGTCACCCACCGGTGGCCCTTTCTGTCTGCTTCAGGCAATGCACAAACAATTGCTGTTTGTCATACATCTGCTTCTGCAAAATTAAAGGGAAACCAAGTGCTCTTTGCTCCATAAAAGGTCTATGAATCACGTTTTAAGAAAAAGCAATCGCTCATTATTTATTTGTTTTATAAGTTTAAAATTCCATGTATTGGCTTTACTTACCGAGAAATGCACCAGAAGTTTAGAAACATAGTCTGGTATATCTGCCTGGCCTTGAAGGGGCTGTGCAGGGCACAGTGTATGATTGTTCACACGGAATAGCCTAGTCATTCACATGGCTCATTGTCACAACCATAATACCAACTGCTAATTCTTTGCAAATATTGTCTATTGAATAAGATGATCATAATATGGATAGTAATAGAGATAATCATAATCATATGAAGTAGGTACATGACTCATTTTATACATGAGCAAACTGAAGCTTAGGAATATTAAGTAGCCAGCCTGGCATCACACGATCAGTGAGTAACAAGGCCGGAGTTGAGCCCATAACCAGGTGGCTCCAAAGCCCAAGCTCGTACCGCGCAGGGTCACTCTCTTAACTTAGTAGACTCTCCTGTATGAGACATTAGGCCACGTTCTTCACGAGAAGCCTTGTATCTTACTTGTTTGTCTTTACTAGTTTTAAATTAAAACTGTTTTCACGTTTCATTTTAAGTCAGTTACAAACTTAAAAATGTTCTACAAAGAGTATGAACAATCCCTGTGTATCCAGACTCCTCACATGTTAATCTTGCATAACTACAATGCAATTGCATGAAAATAATATGTTGCACTACAATGCAATGATCAAAATTGGGAAATTAACCTAGATTCATTTCTATGATATAGTCTGGAGACCTTTTTCAAATTTCACTAGTTTTCCCACCAATGTCCAGGGTCTAAACCAGGATGACATGTTGCACTTCGTTGTCATGTCTCCTAGGTATTTTTCAGGGCCAGCTCTATGCCCTGGTGACCCTGAGGGCGAGTGCCCCTTCAAATGCCTCATTCCAGTCCCTTCAATGGAGGACAGTTCCTCTGGCTTTCTTTGACTTTCATGACAATAACGCCTCAAAAAGGTACTGGCTCATGATGTTTGCAGAATTTTCATTCCATTTGGGCTTGTGAGATATTTTCTCACAAATAAATTTGGCCTGTTCCCTTTTGGTAAAAGTACTGTGAAAGTTATCTGTGTCCCCGGCACATCATTCCAAGGAGCTTGTGATGTTGACCTGTGCCCTCACTGGTGATACTAACTCCGATCATTTGGTTAAGGTAGTATCTGCTAGACTTCCCTTCTGTAAATCAACTGTTTTTTTAAATTAATAAATATTTTGTAGGACCTCTAGTTTGAGACTATGCAAGTATCCTGTTTGTCATAATACTTTTGCACTAATTTTTATCATTCATTGACAATTCTTTTCGGAAACAATTATACTATAGTAATGCAAAAAGTAACATTCTGTTTCCATCTTTAATTCTACATTTATTAGTTTTACTGTAAGAAAGAGCTTTCTCTTCTTCCCCATTTACTTATTCAGTCAATTATTTATTTATATCAGTATAAGCTCTTTGGTGTGGGTCATGATCGATTTCTATCATTATTTATTTTGTTTGTTCAAATTGTCCCATATTTGGCCAAAAGAAGCCCGTCGAGTTGGCTCCTGAGTCCTTTTGACACGTTGCCATCCTTTTGTTTTGAAGCACGTCCTTTCTGGCACCACAAGATGTTGCAGACACATCTCGTACTTTCTGGGTCTAGCCCTGGTTTGAGCCATTTCTCCAAGGAGCCCTGGTTCCTTTTACTGGACAACGGTGCCCAGAAACCAAGTTCTTGGCACCAGGGCACTTACTGCTACTGGAGTAGAATTGCTTCCAGTTTTCTGCAATGGAGAGAGCTAGAAATACATGTGGGTATACACACACTTGTATCTGCTAGTTTTCATATAGTGAGGTTTATTTGTGTGTTTGTTTTCTCTGCTGGTTATCAATTCATTGCTCTAATCTCCAAATTTACCCATCTTTGCCTACTCTGCAGTGATGGAGCTGGAACCTTTAAGTGTTTCTCCTTGGTAGCCGGCACAACGCTATGATCTGTCAGTGATGGGCACTGCAGGGACATTGTAGGAGAGAGGGCTTCTCTTCCCGGCTCTCGTACCCAGCTGTTTGATGCCCCCCCCCCCACCACGCAGCTGCCAACAGTGTGCGGGAAAATCTGTGCTGCTCCACCTTAGCTGCTTGTCCAGCCCACACTCCCTTCGTGAGCTCGCAGCCCTGGCCCCGCCCAGTGGCCACCTCACTGCGCCCTCCAGCATGGACACCACACCCTCTGGGGCTCATGCTGCTCTGTGGGGAAGCAGCCTCCCAATGCCCCAACTTCTTTTGCATGCCTGTCTGCTAGACTTGTCCACTTGGACCCCAGGGGAGCACTTTCTGCTTGCTGGCCCTGGCTGATAGTCCCTCCTGCCAGCATCAGCCTTCCTGCACCGCAGATGGGCATTTTCTGCTGGTCTGGTGGCTACTGAGCTGAGGCGACCTGCTGGTTTCTAGTGTTCATGGGCTGCTACCATGAACCTCTACATCCTCTTCGATGAGGCCCGAATGTCATTCTCGGGGACACCCCTTCCAAGTTTGTTCATTCCTTAGGTGTACTTTCTTTCTGTCCCGGAGTATTCTTTAGCGTTCTCTTTAACCTTCATAGTTATTCCTGCGTTAGAGTTCATG
>PVKM010007319.1:0-14715 GCA_004027735.1 Carollia perspicillata | reverse complement strand
TTCCTCGTTCAGACCACTGTGTAATACCTGCCTCCTGACTGGCCCCTGGCTGCAAACACACATTTTACTTTGGATTCCTTTTCCCATCTTTGTTGATTTTATTTACAGTCTCTGTATATTTTGTCAGAGTGAATCACTAGTATAGTTTCCAAAAGCCAGGACTCTATAAAAAGGCCTACTCAGAAAAGTCAGTCCCTTGCCCTGCCATCCCTATTCTATCCTGTTCCCAGCCCATTCCCACTCACTCCTTGTTTCCAACTTATTTGTTTCTAGTTCTTCCTCTATTTTTTAAACTATTGAGTATATACATGTATAGCTTCCTGTTTCCTTTTTCACAAAGGGTACCATCTTATTTATATTCACTTACACTTGTTCATTTAACAATATATCCTAGTAAGTTCACCATACCCATTTATAGAAATCTCGATCGTTCTTTTTTACAGCTGCATTGTCTGGATGCACTACAGTTTATTCAAGCATTTGTAAAAGGGTGTGTATAGTCATAAACCACCTCATGATGATGATCTATTCTGAAAATGCATCCTGGGCAATGTCATCATTGTGCAAACCTCGCAGAGTGCACTTACACAGACCCGGACGGTACAGCCAACCGTTCCCAGGCTCCGACCTGTACAGCATGCTACTGTACTGAATACTGTAGGCAGCGGTGACACAGTGGTGTTTGTACCTAAACACATCAAAACAGTAAAAGGTTCGGTAAAAATATGGCATGAAAGACAAGACATGGGGCATCTGTACAGGGCACTGATCATGAGTGGAGAGGGCAGGACGGGACGCTGCTCTGGATGGGTCAGTGAGTGAGTGCTGAGCCACTGTGAGGACCTGACCGTAGCGTGCATTGCTGTAGACTTTGTGACCTCTGTGCACTTAAGCTATGCTAAGTTTATAAAAAATTTTCTTTCTTCAATAATAAATTAACAGCTTACTGTCACTTTTTTACTTTACGAACTTTTTAAAAAAAGGTTGTATTTATTTATTTTTAGGGAGAGGAAAGAGAGGGAGAGAAACATCAGTGTGTGAGAGAAACATCGATCACATGCCCCCAGGTGGGGACTGGCCTGCAACCCAGGCACGTGCCCTGACCGGGAACCGAACCAGCGACCTCCTGTTTTGCAGGCCGGTGCTCAACCACTGAGCCACACCAGCCAGGGCACTTTTTGACTATTTTAATTTTAAAAACTTTTCAACTCTTTTGTAATAACACTTAAAACACAAACACAAAATTGTGTGTCTATCCAAAAATATTTTCTTCCCCTATAGCCTTATTCTCTCAGCTTTTTCCCCCTGTTTTTAAACTTTCCTGTGTAGAGCTAAGACACACACACAACACCCTAGGCTTACCCAGGGTCTACATTGTCACTATCACTGTCTTCCTCCTCCTCGCTGCAGGGACATGGGACTGTCATCTCCATGCTGACAACGACTTCTCCTGGAACACCTCCTGAAGGACCTTCCTGAGGCCCTCCTCGAAGACGTGTCATCAGAAATATGATCACGGTGGTTTTCTTGGTTTGTTTCTTTTTTTTTTCACCCTAGATTTGCTTGTTACCAGGTAATGCCCATGAACATGCCTCTCTATTAATGAAAACCTTTTGGTGCTGGGGGTCTATGTTTTCAAACTTTAAAAAAAAATTTTAAAAATTTACTTTTTAGAGAGAGGGGAAAGAGGGGAAAAGGGAGGGAAAGAAGCATCGATGCGAGAGAGAAATATGGATCGGTTGTGCCCTGATGGGGGACCAAACCCCATCAGGGGGACCAAGCCCAGGCATTGGGCCCTGATGGGGAATCGAACCAGCGGACCTTTCGTTTCACGGAAGATGCCCAGCCAACCGAGCCACACCAGCGAAGCCCATTTTTAGACTTTTTAAGGAGCTTGTATTGGTCTTCAAAATTTTTCTGGTAAGCCCTTCACTATGAATTTTCTTGGAAGCTCTTCTTTTTCTTCTCTGATTTTCTTTTCTCCTGCTTTGTCCCAGGTAAGGGTTCTCGTTCCCGTTCCAACAACTTCTCCTTCGTCAGTCCTCAGGAACCACTTCCAGTTGCTCATCAGTGCCATCCTTCTCTACACCCAGATTAAAGTCGTTTGCCACCCTAACCACGGCGTTGTAGATTTTGCAAGCTCTTCATTCTTGGAAAATCCTCTGAAGTCATGGATGCACCTCCTGAGTGTTTCGGGTGCCATTCATAGACTTCTTGGTGACACCACCACGCAAGGCTTTGGGTGCGGTCACAGACACTGTAATCCTTTCAGAATCACATCCGTGTTTTCTCAGCTGCAGCAACAGCCTGGGCAAAGGTCCTCCTCAGGTAGTAGGGCTTAAAAGCTGCTGTAAGTCCTTGAGCCCTTGGTTAAATCAAAGAGGTGGTATTTGGAAGGAGAAACACCACTCTGATTTTGGGATGAAGATTGCCAGTAAAAGGAGGATATTCAGAAGCATTGTCAACAATAAGCAAAGTCTCGAAAGGTATGCTATTTTCCAAATAGTGCTCCTCCATTTCTGGGGCACAGCAATTCAGGAGGGCATCTTTGGAAGAATAGCTGAGTCATCCATGACTTTTTATTGCTGTTGCAGGACCCCCGCAGTGTGTGCTGATTGATACGCGTGAGGGCCCTGGCATTCTCACTGTGCTAGGTCACAAAGGGTCTCAATCTGTAGCCTGCAACACCGCCCTAAGCAAAGACTGTTTCCTGTTCTTACAAGCATTGAAACCTGGCATTGCTTGGGCTCCTTAAGGATGAAAGTCCTTCTAGGCATCTGTTTCCAGAACAGAGAGGTTTCACCCACATTGAATATTTGCTCTGGCAAGATGTTTTCCTCCACATCAGCTTATCTAGAGTTTCCAAAAATTCCTTAGCTGCCTTCACATCAGCACTCCCAGACTCACCACTCACTTTCATGTTATGCAATGAATAACAGTTCTTGAATTGTTTAAATCCCCCAGAGCTAGCAGCAAACTCAACATTGTAGTTGGGCCTCTTCTTTCAACATCGCAAACAAACTTTTGCTTTGGTGGTGATCCTCACGGTGCTGACAGGGATACACTTCTGTGTCTGTTCTTCAATCTAGATCTTTAGAAATTTCTCCATATCTGATATAGGCCCTATCTAATTTTCGTTAGCTTTGTTGCCTTCGATGAAGCCGGTCTTTTAACAGTTTCCACCACTTTCTTCGTATTCTTCAAGATCATACCTATGGTGGAACGGGACATGCCTGATCGGCGAGCAGTCGCCATCCCTAATCTCCTACCTTCGTGGTCCTTAATCACTTTAAATTCCATTCCCGGGTCAATCATTGGATGTGGCCTCTTACTGGCAACATTAGCAGTGGGTTTTGTAGTCTTAGGGGCCATGATGACCAAAACGCCACAAAATTAAATCAAGTACGAGAGAAAGTGATGCAATCAAGAGATAAGGTAAGCAGGAGATGCAGGGTGCTGTTGCCTGCGTAACTCGGCATGCTGTTGTACAGCAAGCTTTCTAGTTTTAAATCCTCGCTTGGGGCTATGTTTATCGATTTTAGGGAGAGAGGAAGGGAAGGTGGGGGGGAGAGAGTCAGTGAGAGAGAGAAAGAGAGAGGGAGACAGAAACATCAATCAGTTGCCCCAACCGGGGATCAAATCTACAATCTGGGTATGTGCCCTGACCAGGAATCAAACCGACAAACTTTTGGTGTGTGCATGACTCTCTAACCAACTGAGCCACCCTGCCAGGGTGCACTTAACTTTCTTTTTGTAAGTGGAAATAATAGGCTCCAAGATAATAATAAAGAGCATAGTATCGTAAAGACATTACATGTGTAACTGAGTCATTTATGATCATTCCCAGGGGCTGTGAACTGCACACACTTGCACGTGTGCCACTTTCACATGTCTGTCCGTGCCACGGTTTGTTTGCACCAGCATCACTGCAGACGCGTGAGCAGTGCATTGCATTGTGACCTTATGGTGACGACAACGTCATAAGTTGGCAGTAATTTTTCAGTTCCATTATCATCTTAAGGGACTACCATCAAACATGCGGTCCACTTTTGACTGAAGCATCGCTGTGTGGTTCATGGCTATATTTAAGCCACGGCCAAACAACGTTGCAGTGAATGACCTGTGCGTGTTTATTTTTATAGTTTTGAAAATGTATCTTCACGGCAGATTCCTAGAGGTGGGATTGCTCAGTTGAGAGGTAAGTGCCGGAATTGTTTTCCTGGTCATTGCCAAGTTCCGCTCTCAGTGCCAGGTTGTACCTCCTGCCCCAGCAATGCGTGAGGGTGCCTGTTTTCTCCTAGTTTGCCAACGGGACATTGTCGCACTTTGACATTTCTGCTTACCTGAGAGGTACCAGGATTGTTCCAACTTGCACTTCTTTAGTGATGAGTTAGCTGAATATCTTTTTGTATGTTTAAATGCCCTATATATGTTTTTAAATAAATTTTCTGTTTCTGTCTTTTCCCCATTTTCCTGTTGATTTTGGTTATTTTTCCCTCTTAAGGCTTTCTAAATATTGAGGAGAGTAGCCTCTTGTCTGTAGTGTAAGTTATAAACACTTCCCAGTGTGTCCATTGTCTTTTGACTTTGTATGCAGTGCTCTTGCCGCCATGTGTTTGTATAGCTTTATGTAGCCACATCTATTGATCTATTATTTTTCTCCCCCCTGAGCTGTGAGTCATGGTTAGAAAGACTTTCCTTCTATCATGGCTAAAGAGGAATTCATGCATGTTTTCTTCTAGTACTTGTATATTTTAAATGTTCCCACTAAGATTCCCAATCCATTTAACGTTTATTCTTGTGTATGGGACCAGACACAGACCTTGTCTTTTGCCAGCAGCTACCCAGCTTTTCTGATTTTTGCCCCAGCAATTTGAGGTGCTCCCTTTGTTGCCTGTTAGCTTTCCATATGTACTTGGGCGTCTTTGGTGGCTTTTCATTCTATTCTGTGGCTCTGTTTGCCTGTTCCGTAGCCAGTACCACACTTCTTTTTCGGATGTGGAGGCTTTGTAGCAGGCTTTTGTCTTTAGAAGAGCTAGTTTAGCCTCATAGATGCTCTTTTTAATTGATTTCCTGGCTACTCTTACATGCTTATTTTTCCATACTAATGTTAATAACACCTTGTTTTTTGATAGTTCATATGATTCAATTATGTGGTGCCCAATTAAGGATGCAAATCTGGAGGCCGGAGGTACATTTTGCATTAACAGTGAATAATGCAGTGAATGGGCATCCATGGCAGAGACCTGGATCCTGCAAGAGGACTGAGGAGCAGGTATCAGTAGCCCAGACGCGGGGAGGAAAGCCGTCGAGGGAGGAGAGAAGCCCCAGCTATGAGTCAGATCTTGAAAGTCACAGGTGGCTAGAGCATCATCACGTCTGAAAGGCAGAAGCAGTGGCCCGCTGCAGAACAGCGCAGGAGTCATGACCTTGTACAGCGGTGGTAAAGAGGTGCCAGCAGGTTTGATTTGGGAGCCCACAAGGTCTGCGTTGCAGGTGAAGTGAACTTAGATTATCCATTTGGTAGGAAAATGTTCAACTCTGTCTTCAGATAGCCACCAATGTGGTTTTACGATGCATTTACTGGACCTGGAGATTATTATGCTAAATGAAATATGCCAGTTGGTAAAAGACAAATGTCATATGATCTTACTTATATATGGAATCCGATAAACAAAATCAACTGAGAAACAAAATAGAAACAGAGGCATGGATTCATGGAACAGACAGCTGTCAGAGGGGAGGGGGGAAGGGAAGCTGGATGAAAGATGGTGAAGGGATTAGCCAAAGACCATGTGTATGACCCTTGAATGTGGACAATAGTGTGGGGATGGCCAGACGGAAGGGGGTGGGGGCCGGGTGGAGGTGGGCAAAGGGAGGGAAAGGAAGAACATCTGTAATAGTGTCAACGATAAAACTTAAGCGAAAAAAGAAAATAAAGTGCATTTATGCCTGACGTATTTCTGGAGTAAGTTTTGTTGTATTTTGTTCCTAGGAAATCTAAGTTCCTTCTTGCAGATTTTAATAGTTGGAAACTACAAGTTTTAAATGCATTTTAAACAGCCATTTCCCCTCCCCTACCCACACGTTTACCAAAATAAGCAAGGCCGCCCTACAAGCCACTCCCGGGTTTGCATAGCAGAGAGAGCTGATGCAATTTCTCACAGTTGGGGCTATTTCAGGGTTTGCAGAGATGGCGAAGGGTTCCTTTCCTTAAATAGTCTTGAGCATGGTACCCTTGGACGGGTGCTTTTCTAACGCACTGTTGCTGAACATTGAAAATATTTCAGGAAGTGAAATACTACTAATAAAAATAATTTAGTCAGATTTGAATTTTGCAGTAAGACAACATACCTGCCCTGAGTGGCAATTTAGAACTTGTAGCCTGGCTGTTGGTGGGGGCTCCAACTGCCCTCCCACCCCGCTCCCTGCCTCCCAGGGCTCCCCCAGTCCTACCCCCCACAGGCATCTCACTTCTTCCTCCCACACGAAAAGAGGACCTGAATTCCCTTTGCAGCCCTCCCAAGTCTGTTCTCAAAGCCTTGTGGGTGCCACATGCCACGTTTTCTTTTTCCTAAAGTAAATTCAAGGACTTTGTATTTTAGCTCCGTGCTCGTGTGTGGAATCCAGCACATTGTGTGCCCACCTGGTGACAAGACAGTAAAGTATGCAGACTTCATCGTTCCCTCACCCCTGTCTCCCACGGCACCGGCTCATCCTGCCCCACTGCCTGGAGAGGCCCAATGGCCTCAGTTCTGTTTTCCACCTCATGAACATTGCTGGCTTCTACAAGCACTGAGAGTGGCAAATTAAGTGTTGAAGGGAATTAGAAGGAAGGCGCAGGGAATTACTTTCTACCGAGGACCTACTTTGTCCCCGGCAAAAAGGCCTTAAATACCTCGTTTCGTCTAGCTCCCCTAACTCCCTAGGAAATGGGCATTTTTATCCTCATTTCTCACTGTGTCATTAGTCAGCCAGTTTTCCTCTCGCCTCTGCCTGACCCAGGCCCACACTGCACTATGGTGCCTTCCCACTGAGCCAGTGTCTGCGGCAGAGTTTGGTGCATAGGAGGTGCTCAAGGCCACTGTGGTTATTTGAAGCTTCATCATGTCCTTTCAGAGACCAAAAGCCTGATCCCCGGGTAATAATTACTTTCAAGGATTCGGGCACCAGCAAGGGTCGTGAGGTAGATGAAGATCTTCTTGGCATTACCCTTTTCCCCTAGCCACGCAGCTTAGCAGACTGCCCCGTCTGGCCCGGAATAAGATTTCTTGGACTTCTGATTCTGTTTCTTCTCTTTTCTGTGCCTTCGACTGACCCTAAATTTAGAAAATCTCATAACATAATTTGGTCTTTAGATTTTCTCAAAAGTTGGTCGGTCCCTGATGACAAAACTTGCTCTGCACTGTTAGTGTTCCAGCAAAGTCTGACCTCAGAAGCTCTGCGCCTGCCTCTTCCCAGCCGAGAACGCCATTCACTTTTCTTTTAAGGATTCTTCCCAGCACAGGAGGGCGCTTCTAGACGCACCAAATACAGAGGCCAGTGAGTATACGTAAACATGCTTGACCACACTGATCATCAGGAAAATGCTAACTAAGACGTAAGGGAAGCCATTTTTTTCATCTGACAAATTACCTCAAATTTAAAAGATGGATAATATCTAAAGTCATCATGGATATAGGAAAACTCCCATCTGTTCTGATCAGCGTGAAGATTGATAAACATCTTTAGATGCCCAATTAAAAAAACTGATCGAAATTTGAAATGTGCATCCCTGGCCAGGTAGCTCATTTGGTTGGAGCATCATTTGTACACTACAAGGCTGCGGGCTCGATCACTAGTTAGGACACATACCTAGGCTGTGGGTTCCATCCCCGGTCAGGGCACATATGGGAGGCAACTGATCTGTGTTTCTCTCTCACATCAATGTCTCTCTCTCTCTCTCCTTTCCTCTCTCTCTAAAATCAATAAACATATCCTCAGGTGAGGATTAACATAATTTAAAATATGCATAATTGCTAGTTTACTTTTGGTTGTTTTCTCTTGTTTTATACTCATTTTTGAAGTTTTTTATCTTTTCCCTCAGTATTAGTCAATACCAATTCTTATTCTCTGGTTCTCCAGAGAAACAAGATACAGAGTGGGTCAAAAGTAGGTTTACATTGCAAGTACACAAAACAAAGAGCATATTCTTGTATTATTATTTATTCATTATTGTATTATTCTCCATCAACTGTACACCGACTTTGCCCATCCTTGTGTGTGTGTGTTTATGTGTGGAGACGGGGGCGGGCAGTGAGGGATTTACTATAGGAATTGGCTTATATAATTATGGAGGATGAGAAGCTCCACGATCTGTCTGTCTCTTGCAAGCTGGAGAACCTGCAAAACCTGTCCCGTGTAATTCAGTCAAGTCCAAAGCCTGAGAATGAGGGGCCAGCGGGGTAAGTCCTGATCAGGTTCCGAAGGCCTGAGGACCAGGGCCACTGAGGTCTGAGGGCAGCCGAATGGGGAGATGGGTGTCCCAGCCAAGCCAAAAGAGCAAAATCTGCCTTCCTGTTCCTTGGCTTCATGCAGGCCAGCGCCGACTGGATGACACCCGCAATGCTGGTCCCAGCCCTTTGCTTCACCCTTTCTATTGATTCTAATGCTGATCTCTCCCCACAACACCCTCCCAGACACACCGGGAGGTGACGTTTTACCAGGCACCTGGGCGTTCCTTAGATCAGTCACATTGATGTGTAACAATTAACCGTCACTCTTTCTTTCTGTTTTGTTTTTCATATTTAGAATCTTGTGGGCTGAAAATTGTTTCTTTGGGAGACTCTTCCAGTCCTGTGTGTCCTTCACCTGCTTTCGCCTGAGTTCCTTGCTACCTTGCTTGCTTCATTAGAGAGAGGGAGGCGCTTACAGCCAGGTTGTTTTTTATTTAAAAGATTTTGCCGAGAACCACTCTCATTTGTAGAGACTGAAAATAAATGGGAGACATAGCCCCAAGGGAAAAAAAATTAGCAGATATGGTGAGACACCTCCAGCACAGCTGACTCCATGTCACTCCAGCGGGCGGGGCTGGGGTCTGCTCTGAGCCCCCCTTCATCTGGGGCCCCTCTGGCTCCTGGGTGTCCCCTCTATAACAGGAGACCTAGGACTGTTAGTGGCCCACTTGGTGCCTTGTGTGAGTTACAAAAAAAAAAAATCACCTTCGGGTTGCTTGGTGAGCAGACACTGTCTTTGTGTGACATAGGGGCAAAGATTTAGCTCCCAGCCCCCCCTCTGCTCACCCCCTGGCCCAGGCACGCTTTTCAGGGCGTTGCCCGCAGGACCCGCAAAGGATGCTGGGTTTGTCTTTCAGATCTGACATTTGGGAGACGGGCGTTTTGCCTGAGCTCTGAGGATTTGGTTCTCAGCCTCCTCCCAGGCTTTCAAGTCTGAGGCAGCCTGTTAGGTAGTTTTGTTTGGAGAACGGTCATCCTTCTGTTCCACTGAAGACAGTTTTTTCCAGTGAGTTTCAAGAGAGGGGACTAAAGTCTGTGCTTCTGCCACCACACTGAATTGGAATTTTAATTTCGGAAACATAACACGATAACTCGTTTGAAAATGTCTTTCATTCTATATTTCATTCTGATCTCGCTCACTCGTTCATATCTGGGTTGCGTTAGTCATGTGTACTCTTCTCGGAAAGAACTTGTACTTAGATTGCTAAAGCTACATGGAATTGTTCAATAACACTTCTTCCCTTGGCTTTTGTGCCAGCAAAATGTTTCGCAGTCATCTTCCACTCTCTTGACGTGCTTTTGCGCTTTCCCGAGCACACAGCTGCCTGAGGGGGGCGTGCTAAAGGGGTCAACACTTAGGTCCTGGAACAAGTCACCCGTTTCCAGTACACAGCAGCACACTGTGCATCGCTAGGCTTCAGAATTCCCGTGGACTAGGGCGATCCTGTTAGCTGGACTCTCGGCCAGCGGCGGCATTGGTGGAATGGTTTGAGTTAGGCTGCGACTGTCTGCAAGTCCACAGTGCGGGTGGGGTGCTGGGGAGAAGTAATTACTCCATAAAGGAAAGCCAGTGTGTGGAGGGCTTTTGTTTTGCTTTTGCTTTTTGCTTGTTTTTAATTTTCTTTATCCTAGGTCGTTCACTCCAACAAGGAAAAGATCAGTTTACAGTTGGCCACCTGGGAGGTAGACAAAGAGTTGAGTGTGGAAATCCAAATTAATTGGCGTCATCTTTTTATGTCATTTATTTTGATATTTTACAGATCGCCACCCTGAGCAACCGGTCTTTTTGTAGACAGCCACTAGTGAGGAGGACCCTTGAACACCTTTCTTTCCTGAAGGCTGTGCCTTTGACCGTAGAACAATCGCTGACGTGTTCACCAGCCTCCTACGAGGCTGCCCCAGCAGGCCAGGCTAGCGGCGCAAAACATCCTTAGAGTCTGTGACCCGGACTCCAGGGCTGAACAGCAGCCTTGTTTGTAAACAGCTTCAAAAGAATACCTCTGTGTCCCCAGGGTTCTACTGAGCCATCTTTTTTTCCTGTTTTGTAACTTTGGTGGTGGTGGTGGAGGGGGCAACACTTTCCTCAGGAGGGAGCCTTCGCATTTACAGGGTATTTTAAAGATAATATTTGGGGTTTCCAAGCTACTTTGTATGAACAGAAACCGCAGAAACGTGTTCATTTATAAGGAGGGGTACGGAGAGCAGAAGCGTAATTCGCACTCAAACCAAAGAAGCCGTGACAGTGTCTTAGCCTGACCAGCACGATCCCAGCCACTGCCCTCTTCCGGAGAGGAGGGTGGGTGTCTGGTGTAGGTGGAAAATGTGAAAGAATCCCCCTGCCCCCCAGGGATTTGCTGAATGCTGGGGAGAGAGCCAGGGTTTCGTGGCCTCAGAAAGCTCACTGTCCAGGTCACTCGTGACTGGCAGGGAGGCGGTGTTGGGGTGCTGCTGCTCCTCCCCACAGCCATCAGCGTTCCTTAGCATGACAGTCGGGGAGTCAGCACAGGATCCCAGAAGCTGTTCAGGGGAGGTCGAAGAGAAGAGAACCGACACCCCAGGGGATTCTACAGAGCAGAGGAGATTTGCATGTTCACTTGTGTGGTTACACCCTTTAAACAATACAACTTAACAGTTATTGCCACATGAAATTATAGCCTTGCCAGTCTTGCTAATATATGTCATACTTCGCTATTTCTTCAAAGCATGATGACCAAAGGAAAACTTTCTCTTGCTGTTTAAATCAAGATAGTTTTGGGAGCAACGAGTGCTGTGCTGAGCTGTTGGCCACTGTGGGCCCAGTGTGCGCTGGGCCTGGGGAGACAGCCTGCAGGTGCCCTTTCTCCTCGTTTCCCATAGTGTGTCTGCATTTTCATGTTTCATTGTGGTGTGTCTGCCTTGCTGCCTGGGGCCCTTCTCAGGGCTGTGGATGGTCTGGCTGTGGCCTAGGAGCTTTTACTTTCTATTTCCTTGCTGTTCCCAGTCTTCCGGGAACTTGAAAACCCTTCAGACACTCCTTAAATGCATTAACCCAGAGTCAGGGACACCAGCAAAAGCCTGCAGGGACTCACCATGATCTTCAGTGCGGGCCACATTTTTGCCTTTATGGGGACCTTTCCTGCGTCCTTCCTGATTGCAGGCTGTTTTTACATAGATGAGGTGCTTTTGTATCCTAATTTGAGATAATGCAAAGGAAGAGGGTGACTACAAATATGGAGAAGGCAACACTGCATTTGGAGCTTGTGGTCTCCTCCGACCACATTAAGGAAGAATCCCTTCAGTGCTTTAAGGTCAAGTGGCTGAGCATTAGGAGAACTGCCCCTGAGTCTGGATGGTTCTGGGCTGTATAACAGAGTCACTCGAGTGTGGCTTTTCTGTGAATTTGGTAACAGGACATGTGACTTTCTGTCCTGGTTCTGTTGCTATCTCAAAAGTCGCTCTCTCACCATGGATCTATTTCCTCCATTGTAAGTTGAAAGATTTCAGATAGAAAAGAAGATTCTCCCAGCTTAACATTTTGAGGTGTGTGTATATGTGTTTGTATGCCTATTTAAAGTCCTTTAAAATGCAGGACTCATGACCGATGGCCAAATGGCAAACACCAGATCGAGTGTCTTTCCGAGATCCGATATAAGAACACGGCCAGAGTACAAATGACCTGGGCCCCTCTCATCAGCTCTGACTCGACGGAACAAGGCAAGGTTAGGTCTGGGTGGCATTGTTCTGCATGGGAACCTGTCCACCACCATCCATTAGGCAACGGAGAATGGGGCAGGGCCTCTGCTGGGACCCAGAAGCCACAAAAACTGATGAATAAGAAGAATTTTGACACACCCCTGCCAGTACGTTCCGGCTGGTGTTTGCTATGTTGTCTGAATTTTATAATCCTCTTTCCTGTTTAAAAAAAATTGTAATTCTTATTCTGCATGTTCCAAGATGATTGATCTCTGTTTAATACTTTTTTGCCCCTTCGGATCTTGCCATCTGTATGCTGGTGTGTAAAGGCATAGCTCATTCTGGAAATCTTGAGTAATTTTTTTTTAACTGTGGAGTTCATAAATTTTAAATGGAAGGAGGAAAGCAGGGAGGCATATTTCATTTTCAACATATTGTCAGAAACGAGTGAGCTTCAGTCTGGAGAGAAAATCTTGGCCATGAAATGATGACTTGATACCCATGATTCTGAACCGTCACAATGATGAGAACAGACAGCTTGGATTTTCCCCAGGGTCCTGGGGTGCCTCGGGGGATGGGAGCAGGTTTGGACTGAGAGCTGAGATTCCCCTCTTTCCCTTTCAGCACGCTCACCAGACAGGGAGCCTGAGGAGGGCTTCCGTGAACTCTAGGTGCAATATGTAGAATTCACCCTATTTTAAGCTTAATTATCATTCACGACCACATACATGATTAAGAAATGAAGTATGCATATATTATTTGGATACTCATGGTGCCATATGTATACATGTAAAACAGTACCTGTGTAAGGTATCAGAGTCTCTTTCAGGGTCCAAAAATTACCATGTGCATATGGCCACTCTCTAGGTCCCAGGTACACGTCCGATCACTAGATAGTTGTTATCCATTCCGTCAAGTCCCAGGTGCTCTGAGAGCTTGCCCACTGGGATTGCCCACTAGGGTCTGATTCATACACTGTATTTATAGGCTGAATTATAAGTCTACTCCACCTAAATCCCCCTTTACTTTCCTATTCCATATTATAAAGTCAAATTCCTTGCTAAGAGTTGCAAGTGCCCCTCTGACTTGGCTCCTGCCACACTTTTACCTCCTCTCTTGTCACTCTGTCTCCCCCACTCTCTCCTTGTTTGCCCTGGTCTTCTTTCTGTCCCTAGCATGCACCAGTCTCCTTTTTTTGGACCTCTGCACTTTCTGTTCCCTCTGCCTTGAATGCAAATCTTATTCTGCAAGGTTGGCTGCTTCTTGTCACTTAGGTCCTGGCCCATGTGTCATGACCTTGGAGAGGTCTTTCCTTACTCCCTTAGTGAATGCTACGCCCTCCCCCATGCCTTCGTCACACGAATGTTTTGTTTTTCTTGAAACCCATCACCCTGAACTGTTCTCTGTTGACTTGCTCCTTGCCCATCTCCTGCTCAGTAGGGTTCCATGGCTCTGAGGTTCCACAGCTGGGGTTGTCCGAGGCCCAAGGCCAGCTCCTGGAAGGGGATCTGGCACAGACGGCCAGCTGGATGCATATTGGTGGGCGCCATGACTACCCATGCACTGACTGCGAGGTGAGGTGTATGTTTTCAGAGTCAGGACAGCAAAAACTAAAAAAAAAAAAAAAAAAAGGTCTAGCCCTGGCCAGTGTGGCTTAGTTGGTTGGAGCACCACCCCATAAACCAAAAGGTTGCTGGTTTGATTCCCAGTCAGGGCACATGCCTAGGTTGTGGGTTCGGTCCCTGGCCTGGGTGTGTAGGTGTGGACCAGAGGCAGTTGATCAATATTTCTCTCTCGCATCGATGGATGTTTCTCTCCCTCTCTTTCTTACCCCTCCCTTCTCTTCTCTCTGAAATCAGTGAGTGTGCCCTAAAATGCCCTCAAGTGAGGATTAAAAGAAAACAAGTTCTACTGAACAGTTTTCTCTACCATGTCACAATCTGTGTTGCCTGGTGGATTCCTTTTTGGGAGACGATAAAGTAAAATCCCATTATCCCACAGACTTTTCTGCTGCCACTTGCTTGCAACCCCTACCCCCTGCTTCAGAACCCTCCCTGGCCACTCTCCACTGTCAGCCTCTAAAGCCTGACGCGGAGCTCTGCACCCGGCAGAAGACTTTCTCCTCAGCCTCTCCCGCCCTTCACACCCCGCAGCATGCCCTGGGTGCTTGCGCATTCAGATGGCATCCGAGGCGTGAATTTGCATTGGCTGATATCCTGTTCTAGAACAGCACTTTATTCTTTGGTGTGTCGGGTGGCAGAGAGGGAATATAGGCAAGGGCACTTCCTAATCATATTTTCAGGCCTTTGAAAGTGAAAGTTGATTTTTTCTTTTGCAAAAATTTTCTTACTCTGTGAACTGACATAAGAAGCTGCCCGAGTCTTCTGTTATATGGGCTTATTGTGATCTTCAGAAAGATAATGCATTGTCTGAAAGAAACAACAAAGCCATGTGGCCTACCGCCTGAAGTTTAAAACACCCAAGGTGAGTGCGTCTTTTCAGAATGGGCTCATCCCTTCCAATAACGACGATGTGCAATCCCATGGCC
>PVKM010007318.1:0-41814 GCA_004027735.1 Carollia perspicillata | reverse complement strand
GAGAGTAAGGTGTGTGTGTGTGTGAAAGAGAGAGAGAGAGAGATGGGGGCCAGAGTGCAGCAAGTCAACAGACATTTATGGAGCACCTGCTGTAGGCCGGCGCCATCTAGTCACTGACCTACCCTGTGATGGAGACAGGCCCTGCCCCGAGGAGTCTAGAACCTCGAGGCGGAGAGAGACATCAAATGCCCGGGGAAGCACTGACTAGCCTCAAACACAGGCCCTGAAGGTCATGTGGCTGCAGCCATGAGTGCCTGCAGTGGGGATGAGCCTGCTCTGGCTCGGGGAAGCTTCCATGAGGCAGTGATACACGAGCTGAAGGAGGGAGCACTTGGCCTTGTGATGAGTGGGAGGAAAAGCACGCCAGGCAGAGGGAACGGGCAAATGTCTGGAGGCACGCAGGAGTGGGGAGAGTCTGGGGACTCCCACCTGGCTTCGAGGACATTGCACACAACACAGCGTAAGAGAGACCATGGTGCCAGATGAGGCCACAGCGCAGTGAGCCTCATGGGCTGTAGAGTTTCATCCCCAGGGGGAGCAGGGGGAGCGGCGAGACTAGAGAGCGGAGGCTGCTGGCGCAGACGTGCGGGGAGCACCACTGCAGTGCCGGGTCAGACAGACTGCGGACTGGAGTGGCACTCTCAGAGATGGTGGGGGGACAGAGGGGGTCAAGAGCTTGCAAGTGAGAAAGAGCCAAGACCTGGGTGACCGGGGGAGTCCACAGGAGCGTTTCAGGGACCAGAGGGACGGTGCGTGAAGGTAGGCAGGGCAGGTAATGGCAAAAATTTAAGTCAGACATGTGCTCTGCTTGACCCTGACAAAACCCAGCCCGGAGCACCCTCGGCGGTCCTGGGTCTGTCTCTTGCTTCAACAGTGTTTGGACGGAACAGTACCAGGAGTGTCCCTTCTTCTAGCCTCGACCTGGCTCCAACCTCTCCTCCAGTCACTGCCTCCAGAACCTCCTCAGCCGCCCCCAGCCACCGAGAGCAGCCAGCACCAGTTTCTGACCCTAGCTCCTCATTGCCAAACTCGTGCGCTCCCAAATTTGTCAGAATTATTCACTGAGGTGGAGGCCCCACCAACCACCTTACCACCCTGCATCTGCGGGCCTCCTACACCAACCTCTCTCTCCAGGCTTCCAATTCGATGGTGATGATGTGGCTTTGCAGGGCGTGGGCCACCTCTTCTGACATTTGGCCTAGAAGAAATGAGAGGGCACTGAAGGTCTCTTAAAGCTGCAGAACCAGCACAGTGGCCACACCCCCTTCTAAGATGCGCTGAAGCCTTCCCAAGACGAGTCAGGTAAAACTCAGGATGCCATGGAAGCTGCCCTGGCCTTGGAGAAGAACTGGCACTGGGCCCTTTTGGATCTGCGTGTCCAGGGTTACACCAGCACAGACCCTCATCTGTGACTTCCCAGAGAACCATGTCCTTGATGAGTGGATGGAACTCATCAAGAAGATGGGAGACCACCTGACAAACACCGGTAGGCTGGTGGCCCCCAGGCTGGGCTGGGCGCGTGTCTCTTCAAAAGGCTTGCCCTCAAGCACGACTAGGAGCCTTGGGAGCCCAGAGACCTTTGAGGGGCCCCTCTGCATTTCCCTGGTACCTAGGGTGCCTCTCACTGAAGCCACTAAGGTATTAAGTATCCCTTTAACCACCTGGAGCCCTCTACCATGCATTACAGCAAACAAAAACTACAAAGCTTTTTGCAGCAAAAAAAAAGAACACAAGGAGCCAGCACCACCCTAACTCCCCCATCCTCATACCTGGCATCCAAACCACCCCAGCCCTGTCCCTTGGTCTCCTCCTCTTCCTTTCTCATCCATCTCTTCTTTCTTCTCCTGTCTTTTCCCTGGACGGGGTCTCAGGCACCGAGAGCAGAGCGGAGAGGACACGCTGGGGTGATGGTGCCACCTCGTGGCAGCCACATGGAGTGGAGCATCCCACTTCAGCCCTGTGTGAGGTGGGGGTAGGGCACCTTGGGCTGTACAGTAGAGGTTTAGGTGGGGATCCTGTGAAGAGATGCCTTCTGCTGCTGGTGGTGGTCGAGCCAGTCCTGGAGGGCTGTTCAGTGATGCTGATAAGGCCTCCTGCACCCTACCCAGCGGAATAGATGATGGGCAAAACTACCGTAATGACCCCTGCTCAAAACCCTCCCAGCTCCCGAGGATTTGACCCTAGCCTTAGACACGCCTCCTTCTCTTAGCCTCAGTCCCGCCCTTCACTGCCTCCCACCCCTGTCCTTCCGGTGCCGGCACTCCCAGCGCTTTACCCAGGTCATTGTGTCTTCCTGGAACAGTCTCCCGCTCCCTAGTAGTTTTCCAAATTCCTACTCCTCTGCCCGGTCTCAAACTGCGCATTCTCCCACAAAGAGACTTTCCAGCACCTCAGCATTAACTAGGCGAAGCAGGGAGAGAGGAGAGTTTCCGGCCACTGGAACTACATGAGCAAAGGCCTGAGATGCCTCCAAGGAGACAGGAGGGGACCCGAGACCAGAGGGGCTAAAGGAACTGTCAGGGCTGCAGCAACAGACCCACACGGCTCTCAGGAGGGTCAAGTCCCCAGCGAGTGACAAAGTTTCCTGCAGCGAAGGACATGATTAGATGTGTGTTAGGAAAGGCCCATCTGAGGTTGCCGAGTGAGAAAGACACTGAAGAGGCCAAGGTGGGCTTCGGAAGGACAGGCAAGGGTCACACAGGTGACAGGTGATGAGGGCTTGGACCCCCAAGCCCTACTCTTGCTGGCTGGGTCCTGAGCTAGTGTTCTAGCCTCCCTGAGGGGACCCCAGCTTCCTCCAGCATGCTCCATGCCAACTCTGGCTGCTGGCTGCAACACCCTTCATGCTTCTCCGTCCCCTGGTGTTAGTCCCCAAACACTGCCTGCTCCTCGGAGATAGCACTCGGGCCAGTGGGAGCTGCCACTTCAATTTAGAGAGGACAGAACGCTTGGGTTCAAAGCTCTGAAGTCAGTAGTGAGTGGCAGAGATGGGATGTGAACCTTTGTCTGCCTCATCCACCATACTAGGTGGTCTTGAACTTACACGCAGGCTTCTGTCACTTGGTGGCCATGGGACTTCAGATGGGTTGAGTTACCTTTCACTGCCTCAGTGTCCTCTTCTACAGAATGGAAGTGATCCTATGCTCTCTGGGCTCGTGCAGAGTGTACAGAATAAATGCCCACAAGGAGCCCAGTGCTGTACTAGGCACACAGCAGGCGCTCAATAAATGGTTGCCCTTCGTGTGAATACGGTCCCAAGAACTTTACATGCTCACTGGGGACATGTGCTTCCGGCTCCAGAGTCAGGGGGAGGACAAAGGGAGATCCAGGAGTGCCGGGAAGGGAGAAGGCGGAAACTGCCTCTTGGGGCGGGTCAGCGCTAAGTCACCCTGAGTTCCAGCTCTAAAGGGTGACGCCAAAGGGCCAGCAAAACCGAAACTTCTGGAGTTAGAGAAGGCACAACTGCCCTAAACTCAGGGTGGGATACTTTCTCCTCCACAGGTGCCAGCACTGGCCTTGAAGGCCCGAGCGAGCCTGGAGAGCAGAAGCGAAGTGGGCACGGCAGCACATTCCCAGTCTTCAGAGAAAATGCGAGCCCAGGTAGCCCTCCCACGGCCCGAGAACCATCCCTATGTAATTCCCCAGCTAGTCACACGGTGGCGATAGTGCACCGCAAAAGTCCTCTTTCTCCTCCAAGTCATTCAGCCAAAACAGCCTTCTCAGTGCCTCCAAGAGCCGTAGGGAGAATCCTTGTATCAGCTCCCTGAGACAGAGTTTGTTTATATTTCCAACTTCCAGGTGGAAACGAGGACTCAGAGAAGTTCAATACTGCCCTGAAGATCATCCAACCAAGACTTGACCCTTGATCTATGATATCTCCCAGTCTGGCTGCCTGCCCTGGGACTGCAGTTCACAGTTCTCTCTCCTGCCTCCAGCAGTGGGCAGTGCTGCCTTGCCGCGCTGGCAATTAGTCCGCCCTGGGTGTGGAATATTAGGACAAGGACCAGGAAGACTTTCACTTTGGCTTTTTCCCCCTCTTAAGTTTAGCTCACTTATGCAGCTTTTGCACTGTGAGTGCAGCCGAAGGGGTGAGGTGAGGAAGGAAGCCCAAGGGACATAAAGGGGAGAGAAGGGCAGAGCCTGGCTGGAGGGGCATTGAGATTTCTCTTTTTCAAGTAAATTTCCTTTCTTTTTCTAAATTTTATTTATTTACTTTTAGAGAGCAGGGAAGAGAGGAAGAAAGGGTGAGAAACATCCATCGGTTTCTCCACTAGGCCCCGCCGGGGACAGAACAGAAAACCCAGGCCTGTGCCCTGACCAGGGGGCGACGCCCAACTGGGCCACACTGGTTCGTCCTGAGAATTTCCCCTTACAAGGAGAGACTACATCGTTTGTGGACTGCTGGCCTGGAGCAAGAAGATAGAAGGGTTGGCGCTCCAGCAGGCCGAGAGGAAAAAGATGCACAAAAGGAGAGGCGGCATTAGGGCAAGACCCAAAGTCCACCTCGGTGGCCAGCCCAGGCCTTTTCCCTCTCTTCTCTCTAAGCCGCGGGGCAGGGCTGGAGGCGAAATCAGATAAATAGACTTTAAAGGTCAGTGGGGTCGCCAGCTGGATCTGGGGCTCGACGGACATCACTAAGTATTGGCTGCCTTTCCTCCGCCGGGCTCAGCGAACGCACATCACCTTTTCCCTCCCGCTCCAAGCCGGCATCGCAGCGCGCGCAGCCCAAGGCCTGACCGCCGCTGATTGGCCTGCGGGGGGCACCTGACCGAGCCGGCCAATCGGAGGCGCTCTCCCGGGAATGCATTAAGTGCTCCGCGAGCGGAAGCTGGAGCTACAGTGGGGTGGTGGCGGGGCCACGTGCGGAGGACCCGGCTCCGGTTGTGCGACCCCGCCTGATTCCGCAGACCCGATTGGCCACAGCCCTGTACCCTTTTGCCAAATCCCCCTCTTCTCTCCAGCCAGCTCGTGCAGTTCATCCCTGTTGTGTCCATCCCAGTCCCTTTTGTCACGTCGGGCTCAAAATGGTGATTTGGCTGAAGACAGAACCAAGTTCAAGTCACTCATCAAGTGACCAACGACAGGTGTTTAACATCGTTGAGACTTAGGTTCCTGCTCTATAAAATGAGACTGCTAAATACCTACCATTTGTACATGGTTGAGCCCCCCCCCCTCAAAAAAAAAACATGGGTTATATTTTTTTATGGTTGTTGCATTTCCTACCCTTTAAGGGAGCTCACAACCATCATACAGGGCCTGGTGTTAAGGCTACTTTTTCTTCCTGTTCTCTTACTAGATTGTAAACTGCTTGTCAACAGGGGTCTGCCCGTGTGCCTTTTTAGTCTTCCAAGGGCACAATGCTTCACTTGGTCTGATAAGGGTCAATTTAACCTACAGAAACAGTAGTAGGACAGAGTATATAAAAAATCATGGGATTTACAGCACAGAAAACCTCTGCAGTTAGGTGGGTTTCTGTGCTACGATCCACAAGTGTGATGCAGCAGGAGTGTACCGGAGAAACACCTTAGAAAGCTGTCATGTACCCGCTCTGTGAGCTCGGGCAGGTCTTGAACTCCCTGGAGCCTCTTGAGAACAATAATCATGACCAGAAAGATTACAGGACTTACCAGGTGCCAGACATTTTTTGATGCTCGTATATGTTATTTTTAATTTATTGTTTTTAGGGAGCGAGAGAGAAACATCAATTTGTTATTCCACTTATCTGTGCATTGATTGGTTGATTCTTCTATGTGCCCTGATTGGGATCGAACCTGCAACCTTAGCATATCAGGACGATGCACCAACCAATGGAGTCACCTGGCTGGGGCTAAAGCTCATATTAGCATTAGGTAGGACAAGGGCCTGGAGGTCTGGGCGGTTCTTGCTAAATGCTGTCCTTGCTGAATGTTCAAATGTGTTTTGCAGAAACAGTTATAACCAGATTAGCTAGAGGGAACCAACCTGATACAGTGCAGCCAGCTTCAAAGAAGAAATCAACATGTCATTAACCAAACAGTGTATTGAAGCAACTGGCTAAGCCACCCTTCTGGGAGACAGAGCTTTGAATGCAAGTCCTGTGTCCTTTACTTTCTGCAAGTAAAGGAAACTGCCTAACAACAACCATGTCTCATTCTTGAATAGAACACCCTAAGCGGTGAACCACTGGAATTTGGTAACACTAACTCTGAACAACCCCACTTTATAGAGAGGACATAGAAGCACAGAGAGTTTTTGTAAATTGCCTAAGGTCACACAGCTGTCAGTGTCGGGGCTGGGGGTTCAAACCAGGCCTCTTGGTCTTGGTGAGAGTCTGCGCTGATAGCTTCACAAGTGTTTCACAGCGCCTGCCTCTCAGCAGCACAGGCAGTTGGTACACAGAACTCTGAAGAGGAGGAGCAATAACAGGGCAAATGCTTCGGCTTCTAGAAACCTAAAGCGGCTGGTGAGGCTGAAGGGTGGAGAGGGAGGGGCATAGTGTAGATGATGAGCCTGGACTTGCAGACAGGACCTTGTCTTGCGAAGTGTCCTAATCCACAGTGAGGAGCTGGCGTCAGCAAAGGGGAAGCACGTGACTGGATGTTCTGAGGGTGTTTCTGACCCCTCGTTGCCACAGGCTCAGGATGCTGAAGGCGACAGGGGCCACCCTCTTCTATGGTTTAGCTTCAGTCAAGGCCCCGCCTGGAGATCCATGGCCCATCATAGCCGTAGGTCCCCTGACTGCACCAGGGCTCCCTGGGCAGAGCCGGAGGTACCACCTCTCTGAGCCCCACCCTACCCCCACCTCTTCTTTTCTGGTCTCATTTTTTCCTTAGGCTCCTTAACAGGACTCATTAGGTTTTCTGAAATCACTTCTATCCTCCCATTGGCTATCCTAGCCCTGAACTTCCAGTTTTGATTTGGGAGATTCTCTATCATTCAGGGTCACCACAAGTCTAACTGGGGGGCTTATTATCAACTCTGGACACATCAACTGACTTTCTGGGCAAGGACCCAGGATTTTGGGGTGGGGCATGGCAGGGCCTCAAGTGATGATCTTATTGGTCCTGTCTTACCAGGGACTCCTCTGGAAACACCCTGGGGGTTCTCCTCCACAGATGCCTGGCTGGAGGCCGGTTTCTGTGATGACTCTGGAGGCACTCTCACCTGACTCTTCCTCCTGGTCTTCCAACCACAGATACTTGTATGTTCAACAGCCAACAGGACGTCAGCCCTGGTGACCTTCAGACTCTCCAAACCCAACATGCCAGCACACCAGCATCTGCCTTACTTCAGCGCATTCTTGCCAAAAGTGGTAACTGAAAAGACTCTGACTTCATGTCCAGTTTACAGGACATGCGGGCGGGGGCAGAAGAACAGGTTAAACATCACCATGAGGAAGCCATCAGCCAATGGCAGAACATGGAGCCTTCTACCTGGCTCAGTCACTTCGAAAGTCAAAAGCCATGGAAGACATGAGGTGGGAACCTTCTAATGACACTGAAGAGCTACAAGGACCAATGTCATGTATGATCCTTGATGAGATTATCATTCAGAGGAAAGAAATCCTGAAGGCATTTTGGGGAAATTTGAATATGGAAAGAGTATTAAATATGAGAGTAGTAGTACTACTGGGCGGTATTGTGATTATGTAAGAGATTGTTTTGGGGAAGTTTGCTCAGTGTTTAGATGAGAAGTATCACAATGTCCATAATTCACTTTGAAGTGGTTCAGAAAAAAAATCTCTTAAACAAATATGTCAAAGTGTTAACATATATTGAATCTCAGTGGTATTGGTTACATTTTTCTTTTTTCTTTTTCTGTATGTTTAAAACATGTCATGATAAAATCTTACAGAAATAAAGTTAACATAGTCTCCACTCCCACCCCGAGGTCTCCCCATCGCGTCGGCTGAAACCTCCCTCCCTTTGGCTCCCTCACCTGAGCTGAAAATCTGGAGCCCACCTTGACCCCCTGTACTGCCTCGTGCTCCCATCCAGTCTCCAGGGCCTGTCCGTTTTACCTTCTGAAACCCTTCTTAGCCCACCCTTTACCCCCATTTCTCTGCCACTTCTCTGGTCCAAGCATTAGCTTCCTCTTCCCTCACGGGCTCAGGGCCCTCCCAGTTCTCTCTGCTTCCGTCTCAGCCTCCACAGAGTTGCAGGGCCATGTCCTGGCGTCTGGCCCTGCCAGCAGGACTGAACCCTGCGCCTCAAGCCCCTCATAGTCTGCTTCTAACTCTAACGACTTCCCAACATTTTCCTCTCTCTCTTTTAGCCGCATTCAACTACTCCAACTACTCTGCCCCTTTATATCTCCTTTATGTCTTTTAGGGGAATCCTTCAAGACCTTCTGAAGGCTTAAGGATATTACCAATCTGCAGACAAAAATGTGTAAACATCAAGTTCAGATACTAGCCAAGCTCACTGAGGGGGGCAGGCCTGTGTGTTTACTTAGCTGGGCTTTGTCTCTGCCCCCAAGCTGGCCTCGTGGCTTGCCCTTACTCCCCCAGCGCCAGCTGTGTCGGCCAGGTGAGCTGCCACAGGGTCATTCCAGCCCTGGGAAGTAACCTGTGGGAGGTGGCCCTGCCTGACCTCTCCTCAGCACTGCACACTAGGCTGTGTGTGTCCGGGGTGGCTGGCACTGAGGGCTCGGGAGCGTTGCCTGTGGTCAGGGGCCCTGCACTGCCAGCCTGGGCTCCCCGGCCATGACTTACATGTACCCTCTCCAGCACTTGACCCCTTGATCCTTCATCAGATAGCCTTGGCCCCACAGAACCCTAGAGGGGATCCAGTCATGAGCAGAAGGTGCCCACCAGTTAGGCTGAACCCTGGCCTGGGGCCCTGTGGTCACTCAGTTGTCCTTGGCTTCCTTGAGCCTGCTGCCCCTCCCTTCTCTTTCAGTTCCTACCTCCGTAAGGAAACAGAGGCCCTGGGTGGGACCTCTGTCAATTTCCTTCCCTTCCCACCTAAAACAGAGCTGAGGCCTACACTGTCTCAGAGGATGAAGGGTTTCTCCTTTGCTCCTCATCTCTGGCCCATGACCCAGTGACCCCAGTCACACACACTTGACCTCAGTGACCTCTAGGTTCTGTACCCTCAACCCTCCCCTTTCAACTGGCTTCCTCCCCAACAGCACTGCCCTCATTCAAGAATTTATTCACTCAAGCCACAAGTATTTATTGAGCATCTACTCAGCACCAAGCCTTGTTCTAGGCATTGGGAACACAGCAGTGAGCAGGTCCTGACCCCTCGCTATTTCCAGTCTAAATAGTGAGAAAGGTGGGGGCGGAGACACACAAAATCAGGCACAAAGACAGGCCCATTGACCAAAGGACTAAAGCAGCGATTTTCAACCAGCGGGCAGCAGGAACGTTTAAAACACGCAATACCTGTCTGTTTAGTCAGGGGCACTGACCCCTTTTCCCTTAGATTGTCCAATGAAAAAATGACAACAAGTAACACAACAATAGTGTCCAGTGTGAATGAATCACACTTATACCCAAACACAATGGAATACCACTTCTTTGTAAAAAAAGAAAATTTTACTCCTTGCAACAGTGTAGATGGACCTAGAGAACATTGTGCTAAGTCAGAAAAAGACAAGTTCCCCACGATTTCACTCATACGTGGAACCTAATAAACAACTGAACTAACAAGGGAAATGGGGACAAACTCATAGATGGAGAGCAGGATGACAGCTAGTGGGGTGGGGGTGAGGGAGTGGAGGGAGGGTAGGGGGCGGAGGGATTAAACAGAAAGGGAGAAGGGTTCACGGCCATGGACAGCAGTGTGGTGATGGTTGCGGGGAGGGAGGCATAAGAGAACGATATGGTAATGGAAAAAATACAGTAAAAAAGACAAAATGATACCCATTTTTTGTCATATTGGCAAAAAATATATATTTTTGGATGTGCCACAGAATTCTAGTAATTAGTTTATGTGTGCCTTGAGATGAAAAAGATTGACAATCACTGGAATAAATAAAAATTATAAAACAAACCCAGCCCTGGCTAGGCAACTCAGTTGGTTAGGGTGTCCTCCCGATATATGCCAAGGTTGTGAGTTCAATCCCCGGTCAGGACACATACAAGAATCAACTAACGAGCCCTGGCTGGTGTGGTTCAGTGGACTGAGCACGGGTCTGCAAACCAAATGACTACCAGTTTGGTTCCCAGTCACAGCACATGCCTGGGGCTCGGGCCAGGTCCCCAGTGGAGGGTGTGCGAGAGGCAACCACACATTGATGTTTCTCTCCCTGTCTTTCTCCTTCCCTTCTCCTCTGTTTGGAGATAAATAAATAAAATCTAAAAAAAAAAAAAAAAGAATCGACCAATGAATGCATAAATCAACAAATTGATAATTCTCTGTCTCTGTCTCTTTCTCTCTCCCCCCTCCCTTCCTCTTTCTAATATCAATAAATAAAAATTAAAAATAAACCATGACTCTATGGTTAATTGATTTTTTTAAAGATTTTATTTATTTATCTTTAGAGGGGAAGGGAAGGAGAGAGGGAGAGAAATATCAATGTATGGTTGCCTCTCATGCATCCCCTGCTGGGAACTGGCCTGCAACCCAGACATGTGCCCTGACTAGGAATCGAACCGCTGTTGTTTGGTTTGTAGGCCTACGCTCAATCCACTGAGCTACCAGCCAGGGCTGGTTAATTGATTTTTTGACAAGAATGTCAAGACCATTCAACAGGGAAAGACAATCTTTTCAAACAAATGGTGCTGGGACTACTGGATATCCACATGCAAAAGAATGAAGTTGGACCCCTAATTCACACTATAAATTAAGTCAAAATGAATCAAAGTCCTAAATGTAAGAGCTAAACTATGGAAACTCTTAGGAAAAAATATAGGGGTGAATTTTCATGACCTGGGATTAAGCAACAGTTTCTTAGATATTACCAAAAGCATAGCAACAAAAGAAAAAATAGACAAGTTGGACTTCATCAAAATTAAGACTTTTGAATTTCAAGGGACACCATGAAGAAAGTGGCCTTGGCTGGTGTGGCTCAGTGGAGTAAGCACAGGCTGGTGAACCGAAAGATTACCAGTTCAACTCCTGGTCAGGGCACATGCCTGGGTTTCCAGACAGGTCCCCAGTTGGGGGCTCATGAGAGGCAACCAATCAATGTATTTCTCACACATCAATGTTTCCCTCCCTCTCTTTGCGCTTCCCTTCCCCTCTAAATAAATAAATAAATAAAATCTTTAAGAAAAAAGTGAGAAGACAACCCAACCCACGAAATGAGAGAAAATATTCATAAATAATTTTTTATTTTATTTTTTATTTTTAAATATTTGTTTATTTATTTTTAGAGAGAGGGGAAGGGAGGGAGAAAGAGAGGGAGAGAAACATCAATGTGTGGTTGCCTCTTATGTGGCCCCCACTGGGAACCTGGCCTGCAACCCAGGCATGTGCCCTGACTGGGAATCGAACCAGTGACCCTTTGGTTCACAGTCCGCGCTCAATCCACTGAGCTACACCAGCCAGGGCTCGTAAATAATTTTTTTAAAAAGATTTTATTTATTTACTTTTAGAGAGAGGGAAAGGGAGGGAGAAAGAGAGGGAGAGAAACATCTGTGTGTGAGAGATACATCCATTGGTTGCTTCTCACACTCCCCCAACTGGGGACACAGCCCCACAACCCAGGCACATGCCCTGACTAGGATTTGAACTGGTGACCTTTTAGTTCACAGGCTGGCACCCAATCCACTGAGCCACACCAGCCAGGGCAAATACTTGTAAATCTTATATCTGTTAAAGGACTTATATCCAGAATACACAAAGAACACTTATAAGTCAACAACAAAAGACAAATTGCTCAATTTGTAAAATGGGCAACAAATCTGAATTGACATTTCTCCCAAAAAGGTATACAAATGTCCAATAAATACAAGAAAAAATGTTCAACATCATTATTATTAGGGAAATGCGAATTAAACCCATAATGAAATACCATTTCACACCCACTAGGATGACTATACTCAAAAAGTCAAATGATGTGTTGGCGAAGATGTGAAGAAATTAAAACCCTCAGACATTGCTGGTGGGAATATAAAATGCTGCAGTCACTTTGGTAACACTCCTCAAAAAGTTCACATACACTCTGGCCAGGTAGCTCAGTTGCCTGGAGCATCATTCCAGATGCATGAGGGTTGCAGGTTCAATCCCCAGTCAGGGCACATACAAGAAGCGACCAATGAATGCATGAATAAGTGAAACAACAAATCAATTTCTCTCTCTCCCCCCCTTTCCTCTCTCTCTCTAAAATCAATAAATAGCCTTGGCTGGTGTATTTCAGTGGATTGAGTGACAGCCTGCGAATCAAAGAGTCGCTGGTTCAATTCCCAGTCAGGGCACATGCCTGGATTGTGGGCCAGGTCCCCAGTAGGGGGCGCTCGAGGACAACCACCCATTGATGTTTCTCTCCCACTCTTTCTCCCTTCCTTCCCCTCTCTAAAAATAAACAAATACAACCTTAAAAAATCAATAAATGCCATTTGTTTAAAGTTCACACATAGCCCAGCAATTCCACTCCAACATATATGTCCAAGAGAAATGAAACGTGTCCCCACGAACGTTTATACACAACTGTCTGTTCATAGCAACATCACCCACAATAGCACCAAAATGGAAGCAGTGCAAATGTCTATGAACTGATGGACATCGACTGATACACAGTGTGGCCTATTCACACAACGGAACGCTATTCAGCCATGTAAAGGAATGCGTCAGTAATACATGAGTGAACCTGAAAAACGTTATGCTCAGTGAAAACAGCCAGACATAAAAGACTACGTGATGTATGATTCCATTCCTGTGACATGTTCAAAATCGGCACACTCTTAGAGACAGACGGCAGCTTCGTGGTTGGCAGGGCCCATGGGGAGGGAGAGAATGGGGGCTGACTACAGATGGGCACAGGGTCGGGGTGATGGAAGTGCTCTGAAACTAGACGGTGATGATGGCTGCACAACCTCATGAGTATCTTTTGAATCACTGGAGCCCTGGCCAGTGGGGCTCAGTCGGTTGGGCGTCATCCCGCAACGCGGAAGGTCGCCGGTTCCATTCTCCAGTCAGAGCACGTACCTGGGTTGCTGGCCCGGTCCCCAGGTGGGGCACGTATGAGAGGCAACCGATCGATGTTTCTCTCTCACATGTTTTTCTCCCTCTCTTTTTCCCTCCCCGCTCCTGTCCCTAAAAATAAATAAATAATCTTTGTTAAAAACCTCACTGAATTATACATTTTAAAAGGTTGTATAATTTTATGGTATATGGGTGCTATCTAAATTTTAAAAAAATAAAGGATAAGTAGAAAAGTATCAAGGAACTTCAGAGAATGGTAATTGTGTAAGTCACTCAACAGGAAGCTGTCAGAGAGGGACCTGAGGTCCCAGGGCGCTCTCCGGGGTGAGGGAGGAGCCCGTGGGCTTGCCTCAAGAGAGGCATTCGAGCAAGCTGATGAAGAATCCTGGGGAGAGCCGGGCGGGCAGCCTGCCAGGCAGAGGAAACAGCAAACAGGGTCTGAAGTTTGCTGGAGAGCAAGTCTCTCCTGCTTCCGACGAAGCCCTCCCTCCCTGAACCCTCACTGACCAATGCTGCCTCCTGTTCTACACAGCTACGAGCTTTGCAGTCCAATCATGGTTTTCTGCCTAAAGTCTTCACCTGGGGGGTGTAAAGATTTTCCAGATTATTCTGAGCACACTTGGAGTTCACAGACCTTTAACTTTCTTTCTTGTAAAAATTTATTTATTTATTTATTTATCTTTAGAGAGAGGGTGAGGGAGGGACAGAAACATCAATGTGTGGTTGCCTCTTGAGCGCCCCCCCACTGAAGACCTGGTCCACAACCCCAGCATGCTCCCCAACTGGTAATCGAACCTGCAACCCTTTGGTTTGCAGGCCGGCACTCCATCCACTGAGCCACACCAGCCAGGGCAGACCTTTAACTTTCACATGAAATTCTTGGTCTGCCTGAGAAAGTGCCTCTCCCTTTCTGTCTCCTTTCAGGCAGTTTCCCACTCATAAGAGAAAAGCCACATGTCACCGAATGAATCTCCCCGGTGGGGCCCCTCAGGAGAGATGGTGCTGGGAGTACTTCCTAAGGACATACCTCATCACAGGCAAGGGTCTGGCCTTGTCAGTCTGTCCCAGAATTAGAACCCAGCAGGGGGATGGTTGTCATGGGGACACACAGGAACAGGCTGGTTGTCATTGAGAAGTGGAGACAGATCTTTTCTGACAGTCAGTTGGCTGAGGGATTTGATGATGGGGCCTGGCTTTGCCATTTTAGACACATGGGCGACTTTTCTTATAAATTTATAGAGCCGAATCTACAGCCCTGTAGGTTTCGATTAAGATTTATTTAAGGCGCACGTGCAGTGTACCAAAAATTCTATTATTGGTAATATATGACTTCAAAAACCAAAACTAGTTGCCAACTTTCAAGTGGCAGTGGGTTATATACATACAACTTAGACATTCTCAAAAACGGGGACTTGATCAAACAATTGGAAGACCGTCCTCTTCATGAAGCCCTCGCCGCAGAGCCCCATCTCCGCCTTTCTCTGACCTGACCTGACCTCCTCTTAGTGCGCCCTGGGCGCGACCTCTGTGTGCCCGCACCACTTACAGGAAGGGAACCTTCCACAAACCTCTTCCTTCTCAGCCTCTGTTTCCACCTGTGCAATCGGGTACTGTCCCCCTTCCAGGGAGACAATGAGTGGGTGAGTGCAGAACGGTAACCTACGCGCTGGCGGAAGATGGAGCCGGGCTCCGGGCCGCAGACTGTAGACATGCCCCTCTCCCAGAGCCATCTCGCGGGAGCCCAGCGCTCTCGCACTTCCTCCTCCTCCTCCCTTGGGAATCAGCTCATCTCTCTGGATGAGAGGTGCTTGGCTGGGGGCTGAGAGTGCATCTAACAAAAGCAGGCACCGGAGAAGGACCAGGTTGGGGGTGGGGTAGCAGATGGTGGTATGTCGGGCAGAGGAGCCCAGTGGGCAGCCGCTCAGTGAAAGGCGAGGCACGAGGCCCCGCCTCCATTTACATGTTAATCTGAGCGATCGCCCCATTTGTGAGGCTGAGGGAGGAGGGGAAACTCGCCTGATGAAAGTGGCCTGGCTGCCATTCGAACGGCATCTATCTGACTCCAAGATCCCAGAGGTTGGGTCTCTTGTCTGAAAATGCAGCCTGGCACAGAGGCCTGTATGTTTCCCAAACACCCCCAAATCCTTTTATGGAGGTTTTCAGTTCTGCATTACCCATTTGGTCCGTAATTCGAACTACAAATTTTGTGTCTGTAGGAGAGAGGGGAGGGAATAGGTCAGGTATCAGAAAATGTTTTCCCTGGCACCTGCTCTGAGCTGGAAGGTCCCGGGCTTGGTCACTGGAGGTCAGAGAAGCCCATGTCCTGAATCTTGTCAGGGGCTCACCAACTGGCTGGGACCAGATTTTGGAAGTCAGGAGTTCTTGCTCAGGCAAAAATGACTGTCTGCAGGGGTGGGGACAGGAAAAACTCCCAGGAGGAAAAGCCATCTCACCTGGGCCCTGCAGGATGAGTAGAAGTTTGCAAGGCAGTCACGAGAAGAAGCATGGGGACCGCCAGCATGAGCACAGGCTGGGCGAAAGGCAGCCTGCCTGGCACAGTGACTGAGTGTACTGGGCAGCCAAGAAGACGAGGCGGGGACAAGGGCAGACAGGCAGTGGACACCATACTCAGGGCTTTCAAAGGAGAGTGCTTGAGATAAAAAACACTTGAAGGTGGAAACTTGAAGCCTTGGGGCTGGGGCTGGGGCTACACGGTCAGGTTAGCAGCCAGAAACAAGGTATCTGGGGCAGGAAATGAACTTTGCTGGAGGGCCTTATGGCTTCAGATGTGGCCAGGCCTTCCTTGATCTTAAGTGGAAGCCTGATGCTGTTCTGGGGAAGCCCTGGTGGGTGGACGTGGGGTGGGAGGGAAGGAAAAAGTTCTTGGACCCATTAGAAGGGATGGCTATGGTGTTCACCAGCATTTGGGATGGATTACCAAAGGCCTCCACGGCTCTCCTAAGACCTGGCTGTCTAGTCAGAAAGCGGACGCTGCTCCTGTCCAGGGGGGATGAAGAACTTGCTTACAGTGGGCTGGTGTTGGGTTGGGAGTTCAGCTCTGAGTAAGTGATGCTTCCTCGTGGGAAAATAGGGACGACAACAGTGCCTGTCTCGGGGTTCAGCAGGAGGTGTCCTGCAAAAATGACTGTCTGGCAGGTAGCTGGCACAGAGGATGAGCAGCCACAGCTGTTACTGGAGTGAGACCACCCTGTCACATCTTGAGGCCAGGCCCTGGCCAGGGTTGTTTCCAGGGGCGGGACCAGCCTCTCCTGGACCCTGCTGGAGTGGAGTGAGATTTCTGCTGCACAGATGCAAGCCTGAACTTGCTCCTTAACTTCTCGTGGCTCCCTGCTGCCCTCCAGATAAAGCCTGCATTCTGTAACTTGACCGAGGAGGCCCTGCACAGACAGGCTTGGCTCCTGTGGCCTTTCCCGGCCTTCTTCAGGCCTCTCGCTGGCCCACGCCCCCCACCCCGCCCCTGCTCCTGGCCACGCCGAATGGTAGTCAGTTCCTCCAAAGCCTCCTAGGTGGTGATACTCTGGACTCTCCTGCTGGAAACTCTATGTCGTGCCCTCCTCTTCAGGCTATTTGTGCATATGATTCAGGGCCCCTCATCCCGATGCCACTTCTTGGAAGCCTCCCCAGGTCCCTGGCACCTCTGGCTTCTCTCTCATTGCTCAGCTCTCTACCTAGTTATTACTTATCTGTCTTCCCCATAAGGCTGTAAGGGGGAGCCCAATAAGTATCTACTGAATTCATGAATGAAAGGGGGGCAGCTCTAAGAAAATAGAGGTCACAGTGACTGACCAAATGTGTGGAGAGGTGTCTGTCAGCAGGGTAGGAATTCTCAGTAACCACAGTTTAAAGATGAGGTGACTGAGCTAAGGTCATCTCACTTCGCCTGACACCCAACTCCTCAGCACCTGTGGGTAAGACCCTGTGTTGGAAGGCATGCTGGTGAAGAGCAAGAAATGTCGGGCCCACGGCACCAGGGCATGATCAGCACTCTGAGATCTTGCACAAGGGCCTGCTCTTTTAGACCTCTGCTCTTCGCACGGCCACTCAGGGGTTAAAGGAAGTAACTCATGTCCAGTGCTCGGTGCAGTGTCCACTACACAACCCAGACTCAGACTCCGAGGTATTTACGGATTCTAATCTCTGTCTTAAGGATGGGAGGCCCAGAAAACTTCCCTGAGGTGAGAAGAGGGCGGCCACACAGAGAACCCTGTCCCCTCTTCAACTGCTCTGGGAGCCAGTGTTCTCGTGAAAGCCTGTGGCCCTGTGGGTCCCTTCAACCCAGTCCTGGCACATGGGAGGCGCCCCGGGGCCAGGGCCTGCTGGATGGAGAGGCTCCAGTGGGGGCTGCTGTGGCTGAGACCTTGGCAGCCCGGTTCAGCTCTGAGAGGCAGGAAGGGCCTGCTGAGGCCACCTCCCAGGGAAGTCTGAGAGTTTTTCTCTGGGTTCCAGTCTTCTGCCCTAGATCCATCAGTGACGGGTCCATGCCCAGCTCCCTGCCCCTCTGTAGCTTCAACCCCCCACCATGGGGCCTAAAAGGTCGGAATGAGGAATTTCCGTAGCGCAGTGGCCTCCAGAGGTTAGCTCTGGAGACCACTGCCCAGCCCCCCTCACACCTCAGCACCTTTGCTTGACTTTTTCTGAGGCCTGGGACTTCCTGGGGCTTCCTGGGGTAGGCATCCTTTATTTCCCCAGCACCTAGCATGCTGCCTGGGATGCAGGAAATAGTTGCTCAATGAAGCACAGGGGAGGAAAACTGAGGTTTGGGCCTAAAAAACAAGACTGGCTCAAGGCTGTACCGTGGTAGCTCCCAGGCCCTCGGGACAGTCCATGGGAAAGGACAGGGTCGGGAGGACCCTGGAGACTGGGGCAATTAGCAGGGGATCATTGTCAGTCAGAAATGATTGACTCGAATTATTAGGTGTGAAGAAGGAATCAGTCAGAGCGTCCCCATGGAACTGTCCAGAAGGGGCTAGCTGGAGTAACTCCTTAGCAGAACAAAGGGCTGATGGTCCTTGAGGGCTGGAACCCAGGGTACAGACCCAGCCCTTTTCTGGCTGGTCCCAGCACACGGGACACTGCCAACCTGACTTTGCACCTAAGAATCTTCAGGGGACATTATTCTTTTCCACAGGAGGCCCCTCCTCACTGTAGTTCCAGGGGGCACCTTCTTTCTGAGAAAGCCTGCTTGTCGTCTCCACAGGGACCCTGCCCCAGCACTTACCTGCGTGCCTTTACCGCCGCACCGAGGGCCTTGGGGAGCAGGAGGCTGGGGCACCCTGAGCTCCAAGCCCGGTCGGGGTGAAGGTGGGGAAAGCTGGAGGGAGCTCTACGCCGATGGCGTGTAGGACAACGTCAGAAGTAGCCTTTCTCCCAGGTGGGCTCACGGTTAACAGATAGAAGGGATGTGGGTAATTGCTCCACATAAAATGATTATGTACATTTACTAAGCCCTGGGACAATGATAGTCACGTGGCTCTCGAGGGCGGTGCTCTCAGCTTTTTAGATGGGGTTCACTCTAATCACTGAAGGCTTTCTGGAGGAGGTGGGATTTCTTTTCTCATCTTTTTTTTTTTTTTAATGGCTGTTGATTTTGACTCTCTCTGAACAGCGAAGATGCACTTAGCACACTCTAGGGACCGGCTAGCTCCCGAGGTGAGGTTTTCGCTGAGGAGCAAGGCCAGGGGGTCCGACTGGGTTGGGGGAAGGGCCTGGGGAGCTGGAGTTGCGAAGTCAACCTAGGCTTGGGTTCCCTGACCTGCCCTTGGGCTTTCTTGGATGACTGAACACACCGTGGCCCCGCTAGGCTGCTGCTGCGGGGCCGCGGGCGCTGGGAGAAGGCCTTGAGGTCCGGAGCGCAGGAGAGCAGAGCGCCCCGGGGCCGGGGATTAGGCCAGCGGACTTGGCCGAGCCAGCCCGGCGATCCGCCCTCCCAGCGCAGTTCCATCGGGGTCCCGGTGCCCGGCCCTCAAGGGCGAGGCGCGCTCTCCTCGGGGAGCCGGGCTGCGGAGCAGACGGCCTGCGCCGGGCTCTGGTGGCACGAGAGGGCCATCTGCCTGGGTGCTGAGAACTGCAGCGTCTGCGGTGCGAGGTGCGGCCCCTCCTGGGCCCGGGTCCGCATCCCCAGTCCCGCGCGCACGCACCGACCGATGCCCAGCCGCGCCCGTGGCCCGAGTCCCGGTGCCAGGCCCAGACCCAGGCTAGGCGCGGGAGGCGGTGCAGGGATTAGTGGACCCCTCCCCCAGCGCTCCCCCTGCCCCGCCCGGGGCAGCGAGGACCCCTGGGCCCGGGGGTGGCGGGGGAAGCTTCGTCCAGGCAGGGCCCGGGCTGGGGACTCGGCCTCACTGGGCGGGGGCCGCACCTCGAGGTGCGGGCGCGCTGTCAGGCTGCAGCCCAGCTCGGGTGCGGGGGGTGGGCTCATCGCGGGGGTCGCCCGGCCGCATCTCCTAGCCGAGGCCACGGCTGGGCGGGCAGTGCCCAGGCGGGTAACCCGACCCGACCCGGCTCCCGGTCGCCGCTCACCCCTCAAGGCTGGGCAGGGGGGAGGGAGAGGAATGGGGGGGAGGGGGAAGGGAAGGGGTGGTGGGTGAGGGGCTGTGGGGCCCGCAGGGCCGAGTCCCCGGCCTGTCTGCGTTGCTCTACCGCGGCTGCTCGCGGCGCCCGGGACGAGCCAGCCCCCAGCCTTGCGGGCGTCGGGCCTGCGGCAGGAGAGAGCCCTGGGGCTGCACAGGCTTGGCTCGGGAAGGCAGACCCGAGCTGCTGCCTCCATTTTGTTTCCTGCTCAGCTTGGTCTGTGGTGGTGGTGTGGGTTTGGGGTGCGGCCGGGCAAGGGGGTTCACCTGCGGCCGTGCCTGCTCGGGGCCTGAGGCTTCGAAGACCCCAGCCCAAGCCCCCAGGTGAGCCCCGCGGTAGGAGGGGGGGTTGCCTTGGCCTCGGGCCGAGCCTAGCGGATTGAGGGCAGGTGCCCAGTGGATGGGGAGCCCGGGCTGTAACCTAAGATGGAGGCCGCGACTGACGCGGGCCAGAGCAGGGCTGGCGGTTCGGTCGGACAGGCCTCAGCCGGGCCAGGTGCCGCCGGCGCTGGGGCTCGAGACGGGTAAGGTGTTGGTGCAGTGGGCAGCCCCGGGCCAGCGCAGCGCCCCGAAGTAGGCGAGGGGACCGGAATGCCACCCACGACGCCCGCAGGCCCCGACTCTCCAGGGAGGCGAGCGAGGCCCCTGGGGAGACCGCCTGAGGCCCCGCCCGGGCAGTCTGGCCGCCCGTAGGCCCCGGCCGAGAGCGGGCGCGCTGGGGAGGGGAGAGGGGGCGGCGGCGGCGGCTCCGCTGATTGGGCGGCGCGCTCGCGGGCCCGACTTCACCCGCCCTGAACCCCGAAGAGTAGGCGAGGGGGCGCGCGCGCGCGGTGGGGGCAGGGGCGCGCGCGCTCGGGGCCCCAGTCGCACGCGGACGGGCGCGAGGCGCTCGTTCGCACGCGCCGCCGCCGCGGGGGCGCGCGCGGTGGGGGTGTGAGGAGGAGGAGGTGGCGGCGGACTAGGCCAGGGCAGGTCGCGCTCGCTGCCTTCTCCCCTGAAGAGAGACACGGGGGGAGGGGGGTGCGGCGAGCGGCTCCGCTCTCTCCTCACCGCTCCGCTTGCGCCCCAGTGTAATGAGGGTCACCCCCTCCCCCCAGCCGGCCCGGGAGGGGGCGCGGGGCACGGTAACTAGTGCATCGAGGTGGGCAGCGGGCGGGCACGAGGAGGAGGGAGGCGGCGGCCGGGCGGGGAAGATGGTGGTGGCGGAGAGGTGAGGGGCGCGAGGGAGGGCCGGGCGCGGCGCGGGGTTGGTGGCCGGCGGCGTCGCGGCCGCGGGCCCCTTCCCCTTCATCACTACCAGCCGGGCTCAGGCCTACCCGGCCGGGCTACCGCGAACTTCCTCCCGGCACGGCCCGTGCCCCGCCGGCCACCCGCGCGCACCTCGGCCTCCGCCTCCCCTCAGGTAGCCGGCCGGGGGGCGCGGGGCCGGCGGCCCTCCCGCAGTAAACTTTGCTCGCTGCTGAATATTGATGAGTGCGATCGGCGCGGCCGGGCGGTGCTGCCGCGGCTGCGGAAAGGAGCGCGGCCCGGGCAGGCGGCGGCGGCGTCCGCAGCAGCCATGTTTGTCAAGCTGTAGCAGCAGCAGCAGCTGCTGCTGTCCTGACTTGGCTTCGCCGGCTGCCTCCGTTTCTCCTCCTGCGGCGTTCCAGCCTCTGGGCCCCGCGGCCGTGGACCAGGGCAGCCTGCAGTCAGGAAGGCGAGACTCGGGGTGCGCCCGCTTCGGCCCACTGGCCTGCGGCCTGCGTACGGCCGCTGCGAGGGCTCCGGCGCCGGCCGGGTGCAGGCTGCAGCGCTATTGTGACCGCTGCGCCCGATCGAGCCGAAAGGGGGGGGGGGGTAACCTTTTTGTGCAGCGTCTGGGACCCCCGTGTCGAACCCCACTTCCTCCTCCTTTCGGGAGATCCAGATGCTGAATCCTCAGCGAGGGAGAAGGAAGGCGATTCCTATTGAGATGTTGGAATTTTTACTGCCAAAGGGATTTTAATTTTAGTTCAGCCCAACTGTCCACCAGTCTGCAGTGCAGGAAAAAGGGATGGGATGTTTCTATGTGGCGAGATCTGCCCAGCTCCAGGAAGATGGAATTTGTGGAGGCTTACCGAGGCCATTTTCCCATCGTCAGCTGGGGAACTTTTCTGCCCCTGGAAGTGCAGCAGAAAGACATCGAGGCCACTAGGCCTTGAGAAGTGGCTGCCATTTTGAAGATAAGCGTCAAAAGGCCTATTAACTCCGATTAATTGCTGTGTTTTGGATTCCAGGTTGATGCTGGCGCAGGATGGATCAGACTTGTGAACTACCTAGAAGAAACTGTCTGCTGCCCTTTTCCAATCCAGTGAATTTAGATGCCCCTGAAGACAAGGACAGCCCTTTCGGTAATGGTCAATCCAATTTTTCTGAGCCACTTAATGGGTGTACTATGCAGTTATCGACTGCCAGTGGAACATCCCAAAATGCTTATGGACAAGATTCTCCATCTTGTTACATTCCACTGCGGAGACTACAGGATTTGGCCTCCATGATCAATGTAGAGTATTTAAATGGGTCTGCTGATGGATCAGAATCCTTTCGAGGCCCTGAAAACAGTGATTCAAGAGCTCAGTCGCCAGTTGTTTGCACTTCTTTGAGTCCTGGTGGTCCACCAGCACTTGCTGTGAAACAGGAACTCTCTTGTAATAACTCCCCCGAACTCCAGGTAAAAGTAACAGAGACCGTCAAGAATGGCTTTCTGCACTTTGAGAATTTTACTTGTGCGGACGATGCAGATGTAGATTCTGAAATGGACCCAAAACAGCCAGTCACAGAGGATGAGAGTATAGAGGAGATCTTTGAGGAAACTCAGACCAATGCCACCTGCAATTATGAGCCTAAATCAGAGAATGGTGTAGACGTGGCCATGGGAAATGAACAAGACAGCACACCAGAGAGTAGAGATGGTGCAGTCAAATCGCCATTCTTGCCATTAGCTCCTCAAACTGAAACACAGAAAAATAAGCAAGGAAATGAAGTGGACGGCAGCAATGAAAAAGCAGCCCTTCTCCCAGCCCCCTTTTCGCTAGGAGATGCAAACGTTACCATAGAAGAGCAATTAAACTCAATAAATTTATCTTTTCAGGATGATCCAGACTCCAGTACCAGTACATTAGGAAACATGCTAGAATTACCTGGAACTTCATCATCATCTACTTCACAGGAATTGCCATTTGTAAGCAGTTTTTGGTACACCTTAAATATATACATAAATGTATATATACAGGCAACTTAAAGGGAAACATAACTAATTGGTTTTTGGTTGCATATCAGTTCACAGCCGAAAGCCTATTGCTAATGATAAGCTTTTTGGGGAAATTTTACTTTGATTTTTAGATTTACCTCTGTTGTATGAGTTTGGTTTTTTTTAGATTTTCCCAGTGAACTCTCCTTTGAGGGCTGATAGTTAAACTTTTAAGGGCATTTGATTTAGTTCAGATTTAACTTTGCAAGGTGGAGGCATACATTTGTTGAGTTTTTTTGGTTTTGTTTTTTTTAAGTGGGCTTTGGCTTGCTGGTACGGTGAGTTACAGGTGAATCAAGTAATTGGAGTCCTGTTTCCACATAGGGCATGGCTTATTTTCTCAGTCAATGGGGTGACTCTTACTTCAGGTTGAAGTACATTTTGTGCACAAATTGAAAGTAGCTAAGATGATTTGGACTTCTTGGACATCAGTCAGATACCCCCCAAACAAATGTCTCTGAACACTGTGTCAAGATTTAACTGGAATTTTATGATGTGATTGTTTTGAGTGCATCGAATTGTCACTTTACCATGTAGCTCTGGTGTTCTTTAAAGTTACAGTAGGCGAATGTGGGTGTGTCACTTTTGTTTCTGTTAATGGGTATCTTAAAAATGCATCAGTACTTCTTGGTTTCTCTTGGCAGTTATGGATTTAAAGATTGTTTTGGTAGTGATCTTGAGTCTGTATTGTCCTTGGTAGGCTTAGAGAGGATGGGCTGTGTGGGCAACCTGTTGGCAGCTCAGACACACCCTCCTTCTCAGGTTTGCATTGGCATTTATTGCGCGCATGTGCGTGCACACACACGCACACACACAAAGACAGTAGGTTTGCAGTTGTGCAAAACAGCTTATTTTTGCATTGTCATTTATAAATTATTATATTATTTTCCATACAAACAACTGTAAACCTGCTTCCCCAGGCCCCCACAATATAGTTTTGCTTTTGTATTTACAAAAAAACCTAGGTCTAACGGTGGAGATAGATGTTTCTCTACTAGAAGCATGCAAATGTAGTAATCTCATCTGGTTCTCGTCAAAGAGATGTCAGTGAAGTATTGATCCTATTAAAAATAATTGAAAATATTGGCACTTACAGACAATATGTTATGCATCTAAAATGGGAGTTAGCAATGTTGTATAAATGTAGGTTTTTTTTAAAGAAGGTTTTTATTTATTTATTTATTTGTTTATTTATTTATTTATTTTTAGAGAGAGGAGAAGGGGGAGAGAGAGAGAAACATCAATGTGTGGTTGCCTCTCATGTGGCCCCCCACTGGGGACCTGGCCCACAACCCAGGCACATGCCCTGACTGGGAATCGAACAGGTGACCTGCTGGTTCATAGGCCCGTGCTCAGTCCACTGAGCCACACCAGCCAGGGCGAATGTAGAACTTTTTTTTTAGGCAGAAAAATCTAAAATGTTTAAAGGCTCTATGGGCTTGGAGAAGCAAGTATCTTTAATTTACTCTTTTAGGCCTTTGATTCAAGGTTGTGGATGAAATCTATTACTTTGATTTTTGCCTTTGACATTTTTTAACTGAGGATTTAGAAAAGTGAAGTTAATCTGAAAATGCAAATTTAGCTGAATAGTGTAGCTTGGGAAAGGTATAATGAAAAACTGAGTAGCTACACACTGTCGATGCATTCAGACTATGTGCTATTGATGTATTCAGACTATTCATAGTTGTTTCATTGATGCAGCAGCCCGTGTAGGGCACTAACTCTGGGTTGGGTCCTGTGCTCAGGGCTGGAAATTTTAGAAACTTCTTAGCAAATGCTGTTTGTCATTCTCTCTGCCATATTGTGATAGAATAAGATTCTCTTGGTGAAAATAAGAGTAGCTATTAGGATAGTAAACCCCATGGCTAGAATTGGATAAAAGATACATAATTCAAGGTCATATTGTCTGTTGTTTCGTATATTTAGCTGTAAGCAGACTGTTTGCCTTCTGTAATAAATGAGCAGCCTCTTCAGTTATTTTCTTATACAGTGATGTGAAATGATTGATAATCCTGACCTGGTGCTTTTATATTTAGCTGGGTTGATACTGTCTGCTTCCTGCCAGTGTGTATAACAGCATGTGTGTATACAGCTTGTGCATTGTAGGTTGAAATCTTGAAGAAGGTTGCTCCCAGAGCTCCAAGTTTAAGCAGGCAATAATTCAGTTTATTAAGCGCTTTGGTCCGTATTGTCTCATTGGGTTTCATTATACTTCATTTTTAGTAAAAATGGGATGTTGTAGAAGATGTAGATTAACCTTCAAGGCATGTGAGATTACTGGAGACAATACTGAAACCCTTGAAATCATGAGATTTTCTCAGTACTTTTGGCTTTCTTTGGTAACTTCTGAAGGTTTCTGACACTTTCTTGGGCCTGAAGTAACTCCTAGTTTTTTCACTAGGCTAATTTGCAGTAGTTGTTTTCTACTCTTCCTCACTTAGCGATTTTGTGGAAAATATATACACTAGAGCAGTATTCATGAATCTGGGGATCCTCGTAGTTCTTAGGATATAGCCAGCCCTAGGATGGTCTGATGTACCTATCACACTGGTGACCCTCTATCTGAAGAAGAGAACCACTAAAAATGAACCAACTTAAAGTGCGGATTAATAACTTACAAGTAAATAGGGAGAGAAAGGATTATTTAGGATTTTACATTGAAAAGTAGAATTCAGTTATGAAAATAATTTTTTAAACGTTTATAAAAATTTTAGTTATGGTGGTGAATATTTGTTATAAGGGAAGAACCAAATAGATTTAAAGTTTTGTCCAGCTCTGGCTAGTGTGGCTCAGTGGATTGAGTGCTGGCTTGCAAACTGAAAGGTCGCCAGTTCCATTCCCAGTCAGGGCACATGACTGGGGGTATACTGGAGGCAACTGATTTTTGTACCTCTTGCGCATGTGTTTCTTTCTCTTTCTCTCTTCCTTCCCTTCTCTCTAAAAATAAATAAAGTATTTTAAAAAATTGTTCAGTGAAATTGTATAGTAAAGAGATGACAGATTTATTTTTCTTTACTTTCTCATCACGATGGTAGGGAAGATAAATTCTTATAAAAATATTGAAGGGCTTAATCAGCTTTAGCGAGTTTTCTTTTTAAAAATGTTTACTATGGAAAACTTCAAGTAGGTACTAAAATTAGAGAGAAGGGTAGAAATGCCTGTGCACTCCCCACTCAGCTTCAAGAATTACTGATGTTCTGCCAGTCTTCTTTCATCCTCCATTTTATCGTTCACCAGCACGTCTTAATCCTCAGATACTCACTGCACTTCGGAACCTCCTATCCTGTTATTGTACTTGTCACTTGTTTACTGGCTGACCTAGAATCCAGGGGTGTCCAGCCTTTTGGCATCTCTGGGCCACACTGGAAGGAGAAGAGTTGTCTTGGGCCTCACATGAAGTACACAGGGAAACATTAAGTACATTAAATATACAACAAATAGATAACGAAAACTGATGAGCAAAAAAAAGCTTTTAAGTAAATTGATGATTTCATGTTGGGCTGCATTCATAGCTATCCTGGGCTGCGTGCTGCCTGTGGGTTGTGGGTTGGACACCCCGATCCTAGGTCATCTTTTCCTTGCCTGTAAGTGGAGTAGTTCTTTATCATCTGCATTGACTTTAAGAAACAGCACCTTTTGCTAGATTTGTTTGTAGTGTCACCTTGCAGTTGATTTGCACGGTACTACCAGTTAGCGGTTCCTTAGGTGGAGATAGATACTGTATTGTCTTTGGGTTGGATATTTGAATAGACTTCCTTTTTGGCTTTTAAAAATAAATATTTTGGCCCTGGCTGGTGTAGCTCAGTGAATTGAGCGTGGGCTCTGAACCAAAGGATCGTGGTTCGATTCCCAGTCAGGGCACATGCCTGGGTTGCAGGCCAGTTCCCGGGGGGGGACACATGAGAGGCAACCACACATTGATATTTCTCTCTATCTCCTTCCCTTCCCCTCTAAAGGTAAATAAATAAAATATTAAATGTAAATAAATAAACAAGTATTTTGGTTTTCTAACGTGTTTGTGCTGTAAAATCTCGGGGATTCAGAAAGCAATCACAGACCTGTACTCCTGTACTAAGTTCTGTGCTATTGATGTCTAAGAGGTTAAGGAGGTAGGTGTAGAGATGAAACTTAGAGAGAGCAGTCAAGGCTTTAAGGAAGAACTCGAATTACCTTTGTCTGGGTGTGGTTTAGAAGGGTGCTTTGGATGTGGGGACTTAAATGAACGTGGTATTTTTAGAAGGTTGCATAGATTGGAGGTAGGCAGATAATAGGGCATAGAGATCCAGACTGGCGTTTGGTATTGATGTGATAGGAACTGGGAGCCAGTGAGGGATTTTAGCTGAGAAGTGATATGAAATCTGTGTTTGGAAAACTTCGGCTGGGGGAGAGTAGAGGCAAGGCTAGGATTAGGATGCAGAGTCTGTTGCAATCATAATTAAAATTCAGACTTGAGCAGAGTCAGCAGTAGAAAGAAGGGATAAATCCATTAAAATTATTTCAAAGGGGGAAGATGACAGCACTTTTTTTTCCACTTAAAAAAAGATTTTATTTATTTTTAAAGAGAGAGGAGGAGGGAGAGAGAGAAACATCATCAATTGCCTCTTGCCTGCCCACAATTGGGTGGGGAGGTGAGCCTGGCCTGCAACTCAGGCATGTGCCCTGACCTGGAATCAACTGACAACCTTTTGGTCTGTAGGCTGCCACTTAGTCCACTGAGCAATACCAGCCAGGGCTTGACAGCACTTTCTGGGGGTTGCCTGGATTGGAGGAATGAAAGAGGGATGGGTGCTGCCCAGGCTGGTATGGCTCAGTGGATGGAGCTCCAGCCTGCTAACCGAATGATCGCTGGTTTGGTTCCCAGTCAGGGCACATGCCTGGGTTGCAGGCCAGGTCCCCAGTGAGGGGCACTCGAGAAGCAACCACACGTTGATGTTTCTTTCCCTCTCTTTCTCCCTCCCTTCCCCCTTCTCTAAAAACAAACAAACAAACAAAATGGGGTGAGTGCTAATGATGGTCAAGGCCCTCATGTTGCTGCCTGAGCTGAAAACCTGTCCCTTAGGGGCTCTCTCATCCCAGCAGTTCTTCACTCCCTCCATTGTCTCTGAGAAGAACAGTGATCCTGTCTCCACACCTCTCAGGTTGTGCTCTCCGTCCAACTCTCCTTGGTTGGAGGACCTTGTTTTAATCACTACTGTTTCCTTTTTCCCTCTGGGATCTTCATTCTTTGCCTCTCCACCTCATCACTTTTTCTGCCTAAAAACAGGATGACATCCTTTTATTCTAAAGGAACCTTCCTCTGTCCTGTAACCCTCCAGTTATCTTTCCCCTTTACTGGCGAATTTCTCTTTTTTTTAATAGTTCATTTTTTATTGGATTTTTTTCCATTACCATTTATCCCCCAATACCCTCTTCCACCTCCATGCATCCCCCTCCCCTCTACTGTTGAATTTCTTGACAGAATTGTCTACTTTATTTACCTCTCCTTAAAGCTCTCTGGACTGGCTTCTTTTATCTTCCACTCTACCAAAGCTGTTCTCTCATAAGTCACAGATGATACTGTACTTCCATATTTATCCTACTATATTTGCAGCATTTCACCACCACTCCTTTAAATAGTTTTTTTTAACTGCTCTCTTCCTCATTTCTTAATTCTCTGCAATCTCTTGCACTTTCATTGATTCACTGTACTGCTACTCTGCTGGGAAAACCCCAGACTTTTGAGCTTCAGACCAAGAAATGTAATTGCCAAACAAGCTTCTTTTTATTGTCAAACGTGTTTCTTTCTGTGTTGATGGCATCAACCTCCTATTCATTTTAAGGCTGGAAGCCTTGGAGGTAGTTATTTATTTATATGATCAAAACACATTTGAGTGCCTCCTCTGTGCTAGGCACTGCTAATAAAAAAGAAAGGAAAGACATAGTCAAAGTCAGTGTCCTCTTTAATAGGGCCCCTGTCCTGACTATTCCAAACCTCATGCTATGTCCAGGGCATCCTGGGTTAAGCCAAACAAAATTGCCTTGCTCCACACTGTCCCCTTATTCATGTCTTTATCTTCCTGGTTTTATTTACCTTCGCATATTAACAGTATATAGCTTGGTACCTTCTTTGTACTAGACACTCATATTTATTAAAAGAATTAATGGCGCTGCCCTGGCCAGGTAGCTCAATTGATTAGAGTGTCATCCAGGTATGTCAAGGTTGTGGGTTCAATCCTTGGTCAAGGCACATACAAGAATCAATGTATACAGTGAATGGAACAACAAAAATCAATGTATATTCCTCTCCCCCCTTTCCATTCTTTCCTCCCTCTCCCTTCCTCTCCCATCCCTTCCTTTCTCTTAAAAAAATAATGAATGGTGCTATTACAGAAATACAGGTTGGAAAGGAGAGTAAATTTTAGGTTAGGAAAGTTATAAGTGGAATCTCAGCTCTCATCCTCAGTGTATCAAATTTCAAAACCTAAGAGGTTTTTTTTTTGGCCTTCATTGCCTTATATACTCAATTTCTAAGGCCTTTGAATTTGAGCTTCCTAACATCTCTCAAGCATTCATTTTTCTCTTATTCTCACTTTCAGTCTCCTAATTATGGAACTTAAATCATGGCTTTATTTTGGACCAATCTCTGAATACCATATTTTGCTATGGATAATGTGCACTTTTTTACCCAAATTTTTGAGGGAAGAATGAGAATGTGCATTATACATGAGTAATACTAATTTCTTACCTACCTTCTATAATATATAAATAATCATGTTTGTTACTGGTACATAAAATTTCTTGTACCTGGTATCTATTCTTGTGGTTTGTAATTATTTGTTATGTAAAATGTATTGTACCATTATATGTTAATAAATGCTAAAGTTCCTTTATAATACCAAAAACAAGTATCTAAATATAAATAAATAAATAATTGAATTAAAAATTTAAAAAGAACCCTGGCTGGTGTGGCTCAGTGGATTGAGTGCTGGCCTGTGAATCAAAGGGTTGCCAATTCTGTTCCCAGTCAGGGCACATGCCTGGGTTGCAGGCCAGGTTCCTTGTGTGTGGGGGGTGGGACGTGAGAGGCAACCACACATTAATGTTTCCCTCCCTCCCCCTTTTTCTAAAAATAAATAAATAAAATCTTTTAAAAAATAAAATGAAAGATTTTCTCCCCTGAAAGTTTGGGCCAAATACGTGGGTGTGCATTAAACACGGGAGCGCATTATACGTGGCAAAATACAGTATTTACTGCACTACCTATTTAGTTGGAGAAGTCCCTTTAATCTCTCTGGGGCCCAGTTCCTCATCTCTAAATGATGGCTAGTACCTTGGGTTGTTTGAGAGGGCACAAAAGGTAATTTATTTGAAACAGCTAGTTCTGGAATAGGTGCTCAGAAAGCAAAGTCCATTATGCACCAAGAGCCAAATGCAGTTTGAAAGAGTTAGCTGTGAATTTTAAGAAACATCTTTGCATTTTTGCTTTTGTCTCTATTCTTCCAAAACCCTTTTCTTGCTTAATTGGTCAGGACAATAACTACTGTTGACAATTCCTATGGGAATTTGATCCATTTTTGTTTGGTTATCAATTTAAGTTGAGCAGGAGGATAGTATCTTTCACTAATTAAGTGGTATAACTTTGTTACTTTGTTGCTTTTTGCTATTTGTCTTTTGTCATGTATATAAATGTTTCATTTCCACCTTCTGGTTTTCAGGGAAGCCCATTCATGGGAGATCCCACCTCTTTTCTGGTTGTGGGTTTGACCTTCATTGTACAATCGTTTCTGAAACTTTTTCAGTGATCTCAAATGTAGCCTTTTGAAGAAATAATTGAGTTTTTTAGTTAGAAAAATAATATTCATGGTAAAAAGAAGTCAAACTTAAAAATGGAATGTAAAGTCTGTTTCACTCCTTATCTCCTTCATTTCCACTCTTGACATTCTGTGAGAATTGTGTGTGTATGTGTGTATCTATCTCAAGGTACTTTTTAATCTTTTGATAACACAAGTGGAATGATAGATATATTATTTAATATTTTGGTTAATATGTTAAGGACATCTTGTCATATGAGTGTGTAGATATATCTCAATTCTTTTTTGTTACTGAAGAATTTTTAAAGGTGTATGTATGTATGTATGTATATATGTATGTATGTATGTATTTAGAGGGGAAGGGAGAGTGAAGGAGAGGTAGTAGCGAAGCATCGATGTGTGAGAGAAACATCAGTTGGCTGCCTCTTGCAGGGCCCCAACTGAGAACCTGGCCTGAGACCCAGGCATGTGCTCTGACTCGGAAACAAACCTGTGACTTTTTGGTTCACAGGTGGGCGCTCAGCCCACTGAGCCACACCAGCCAGGGCTGTTACTGAAACCTTTGAGGTTAAAAGAGTTTAAGAATATGGAGCGATCCCTTGTATACTTTGCCTACTTTTGCAATGGTAATGTTTTGCAAAAACATGTAATATTACAGCCAGGATGAAGATCTGATGTTGATATAACCTGCCAAACTTATTCAGGTTTCCGCAGTGTTTGCTTTTCATATTTTTTGTTTTCAAAAGAAAAATCTGTATTTCTGTGAGGACAAATTTCAGACGTCCCCAGTTTTACATGTCCTCATTTGTGTGTGTGTCTTAAGTTCTCCACATTAAAAAAAATACATATTTCCTCTTTATTTATTTTTTATTTTTTAAAATATTTCATTTATTTATTTTTAGACACAGGGGAAGGGAAGGAGAAAGAGTGGAAGAGAAACATCAGTGTGTGGTTGCCTCTCATGTGTCCCCCACTGGGGACCTGGCCTGCAACCCAGGCATGTGCCCTGACTGGGAATCGAACAGGCAACCCTTTGCTTCATAGGCCCGTGCTCAATCCACTGAGCTACACCAGCCAGGACTTTAAGTTCTCTACATTTTTATCACCTGTGTGTGTTCCTACATGCACCACTGCTGTCAGGATACTGAACAGTTCCAACACAACGATCTCCTGTGGCCCTGTTACAACTCATCCACCACCCTCCTGGCGGCTCCTCCTCCTGGCGGCTCCTCCGCCAGCCTCTGCAAACTGCTAATCGGTCCTTTGTTTCTAGACTGTGGTCGTTTCTGAAATGTTACGTAAATGGAATCACACAGTGTATAGCCTTTTGTGATGGGTGTTTTTCACTTGAGATAATTTCCTCTAGAGTACCAATATTTTATTCCTTTTTATTACTAAGTAGTAGTCCATGGTGGATTAGTTTGTTTATTCAGTTGTTGAGGGGCATCTGGGCTTATTCTAGGTTTTGGTTATTATATAGAAGTAAAAGTGCTGTGAACAATCCATGTATGGGTGTGTGAATGTGAGTTTTCGTTTCTCTGGGATAAATGCCCAGTTGTACCGTTACTGAATTGTATGGTAATGGCATGTTTAGCCTTATGAGAAACTGCCAAGGCCATTTCCAGAGTGAGTGCCATTTACATTCTCACCAGCAGCATATGGGTTTTCTAGGTTCTCTGCATCCTCACTATCATTTACGGTTGTCACTATTTTGGCCATTTTGGTAGTTATGTAATGATACCTCATTATTATTTTAATTTGTATTTTCCTCACAGGTAATGATTTGAACATCTTTTCATGTGCTTATTTGCCATCTGTATGTCCTCTTTAGTGAAATATTATATTCATGTATTTTGCCCATTTTCTAATTAGATTTTTTAAAAAGATTTTATTTACTTATTTTTAAAGAGAGGGGAAGGGAGGGAGAAAGAGAGGGAGAGAAACATCAGTGTGTGGTTGTCTTTCATGGGCCCCCTACTAGGAACCTAGCCTGCAACCCAGGCATGTGCCCTGACTGGGAATTGAACCTGCGACACTTTGGTTCACAGCCCAAGCTCAATCCACTGAGCTACACCAGCCAGGTGCTCCTACTTTTAGATAATTTATTAGGGAACCAATAAAACCATACATACTTCTGGTTTTCCCTTAATGAATTGGAACAGACTTTAGTGTTTGTTGCCAGTATTAGGTGAAATTTCTTTATTAAGCTTTCTAAAATGTTTTCTGCATCTCCAGTGACCTTATATAAAATAATCACGATATTCTGGTAAAGATTACTAGAAGGATAAAATCCATTTTGGATTTAATTAAAAAGAATTAGTAGTTATATGATATTCCCTTATCTACCAGGAAGAGTCTGAAGGTAGTCTTTCTTTGTAAATTATTCCCCTTGTTATTGCTAATTTCTCTCGATGCTATAATTGGAGCTTTTGGTGATCCCTGGTGAAAGTAGGTGATGTGCAGGTTATATTTATACCCAGTAAAAATAACATTATTAATGTCGTCCTAATTGTCATTGGATTTTTACCTTATAAGGCATATCTTTAAGATCACAGTTGATTCAATTGACAATGTATTGAATCTATTTTTATAATTATTAGTATACTAAAGAACAGCACTTCATTATGCCATGATGTAAAGAATTGCAGAGCAATTTTTGGGAATAAATATTTTATTTATTTGTTTTTAGAGAGAGGAGAAGGGAAGGAGAAAGAGTGGGAGCGAAACATCAATGTGTGGTTGCCTCTCATGTGACCCCTACTGGGGACCTGGCCTGTAACCCAGGCATGTGCCCTGACTGGGAATCGAACCAGCAACCCTTTGCTTCACAGGCCCTTGCTCAGTCCACTGAGCTACACCAGCCATGGCTCAGTTAACTGTTTATATGTTTCTTATGACCTTTTGTCTGCATCCTTTGCTGACTTATCTATTTGGATTTTAATCTTTTATAGTTATTACCCTTTTACCTCGTTTGATATAAATATTCTCAATCTGTTTCTTTTTAATCTACTGATTGACTTTAAAGGGAGAAAGGAAAGAGGAGAGAGAGAGAAGCATTGATTTGTTGTTTGTTATCTGTGCATTCATTGGGTGCTTCTTGAGTGTGCCCTGACTGGAGATTGAACGTATAACCTTGGCATTTCAGGACAACACTGTAGTCAACCGCACTACTCGGCCAGGGCTTAATTATTTTCTGTAGTTGTGCAGCTGGCGTTTCATTTTTCATGTAGCCAGGTCTGTGTTTGGAGTGATTTCTTTTATTGATTCATAGTTTATTGTGCCTCTACTTTATGTAGAATTTTATAGACTTCTAAGAATTTGAAGAAATCATATCTGTTGTCTTACTGATTTAATAGGGATTTAATTTTAATATCCAGCACTATGCTGCCGATAGTTTTTATAATGTCCTTAATATCCTTATTGAAAACATGATTCTTAGAGCTGTAGAAGGAATATTTTCTTCTGTATCAGTTATCTATTCTGCCTAACAAATTACTCTCAAATTTAGCAGCCTAAAACAGTAAACTTTTGTGTCACAGAGGATAAGGAATGAGGGAGTGGTTTGGCTCAGAGTCTCTCATGAGTTTGCAAGCAAGATGTCACCAGGGCTGCAGTTCTCTGTGCGCTGTAGGGTCCCTGTCCAAGACGCTCACTCACACGGCTGCGCACTCTTCGTAGGAGGCCCAGTGCTTGGCCATGTGAGCCTCTCCACAGGGTTGCTTGCTCGCAGTCGTTGCTAGCTTCCCCCAGAGTGAGTGATTCAGAGAGGAGAGACCAAGCAGGAAGATCCTAGGGGACACAGTAGGAGAGGAATACACAGGGGCACATATACCGTGAGGTGGGGATTATTGGGGATCCCCACAGAGACTCTACAATGAATGAATAGTTCAATTAGAGGAGAAAGCTTAAGGATATAAAATAGACAGTGATGAACCACTTTTCACTTTTAAGCTAAACTAACTGATGTTTTCTTCAGACTGAATTTTGGAATAGGTATATGATTCAAAAATATAATATAAAAAAATAATCAGGCCCTGGCTAGTGTGGCTCAGTGGATTGAGTGTCCGTCTGTCTGTGAACCAAAAACTCGCCCTTTCAATTCCCAGTCTGGCCACAGGCCTGGGTTGCAAGCCATGCCCCCAGATAAATCAATTTACCGGTATTTATCTCAAAATAAATAAAATCTTTAACAAAAAAGTAACCAGTAAAGTACCCTTGACCATGTCTGCCCACCTAACACCTTCAATTTCTGTGGCCTCCTCCCACATTTCTTATGACAAAGGTAGCAGATTGTTTCCAATTCTTAATCCTTGATTTTTCCACTTAATATCGACATCCTTCCATTTAGAACATAGCTTTTTTCATTCTTTGTTACACCTGGATACTATTCTGCTGTATAAATGTATGGCCTTTTTTAAAAAAGAATTTATTTTTAGAGAGGGGAAGGACAGGAGAAAGAGGGAGAGAAACAGTGATGTGTGAGAGACACATTAGTGGGCTGCCTCTTGCATCTGGCCTGCAACCCAGACCTGTGTCCTGACTGGGAATTGAACTGGCAACCTTTTGGTACACAGGCTGGTGCTCATTTCACTGAGCCACATCAGCCAGGGCTGTATGGGCATTTTTAATGTAATTCTTTTTTTATTGTAGAAATTAGATTTATTTTAGAAATAAAAAATTTAAAATTTATTTATTTATTTATTTATAGTTATAGAGAGAGGAGAAGGGAGGGAGAAAAAGAGGGAGAACACATCAGTGTGTGGTTGCCTCTGGTGTGCCCCTTGCTGGGGACCCAGCCCGCAACCCAGGCATGTGCCTTGACTGGGAATCGAACTAGCGACTCTTTGGTTTGTAGGCCGGTGTTCAGGCCACTGAGCTACTCCAGCTGGGACTAATTTAAGTATTCTTTTGCTGAAAGTGAACAACCGTGTGTGTGTGTGTGTGTGTGTGTGTGTGTGTGTGTGTGTGTGTGTATACACACTGCTTATATATATATAAGTAGTTTTGAATGTATGCAAATACAACTGTAGGGTAAATCTCCAGAACTGGAATTGTGGGTCAAACTGAAGAATGTTTATAATTTTGAAAGATATTGCCAAATTCCCCGGTCAGCAATGTATGAAAGTGCCTGTTTGGGTGGGGAATCTTTATGTAGTTATTTTTTATTTTTAGTTGTGGTAAAATACACATAGCATATAATTTACTACCCTAACTGCTTTTAACTGCAGTTCAATAATGTTAAGTATGTTCACATTTTTGTGCAACCATTCTCTAGAACTCTTTCCATCTTGCAAAACTGGAATTACCCATTAAACAACTTTCCCATAACCCCTGGCAACCACCATTCTACTTTCTGTCTCTGAGTTTCAGTGCTCTAGATATCTCATGTAAGTGGAATCATACGGTATTTCTCTTTTTGTGACTGGTTTATCTCAGTGTAATATTCTCAAAGTTCACCTGTATTGTTGCATGTGTCAGAATTTTCTTCCTTTTTAAAGATATTTTATTGTATTATGTAATACCACATTTTATTTTATTCAGCTGTCAACAGACACCTGTTGGCTATTATGAATGATGCTTATATGAACATGGGTGTACCAATATCTCTTCGAAATGCAGTGGGGATTCTTAATGAAGTTACTTCTTAAATCTGAGGGGGAAAAGGAATAATAAGCATGTATTTGGTCTAAATAGAGTTTGGATATTCTGTACTTCCCCCCACCCCTTTTTAAAAAGTTTTCTAAGGTATTTTTTGTTTGTTGTAAAGCATGGACTTTAAAAAATCAAACCAACATCCTACATTTATATCATTTTACATGAGAATTTTTTCAGTATTTCAGGTTTGAGTATATATTACTTATATAATAACAAACTTAAAAAGCCTAGTAAAAATGAAGGGATAACTGATACATTGAGAGGAAAAATTCACCCTTTTAAGGGTGCAGCTTAGTGGCTTGAGTATATTTACGGAGTTGAACAACCAAAACCACAGTCTAATTCCAGAACATTTCCTCACCGAACAGAAACCCTGTAGCTGCAGTTGCACCTCACCCTGAGCCCCTAGCAGCCACTGCTGTATTTTCTGTCTCTTTGGGTGTACCTATTCTGGGTATTTCATATAAGTGAAATCTTCATTTTTTGTCTGACTTCTTTCTTTAGCATAATATTTTCAGGTTTATTTGTGATGTTGTATGTATAAGTGCTTAATTTCATTTTATTGCCAAATAATACTTCATTGCATTGATACACCACATTTTGTTTATCAGTGAGTTGATGGACATTTTGTTATTTCGACTCTTTTGTATGTTACGAGTAATGAACATTTGTGAACAGGTTTTTTTATGTGAAGATGTGGTTTCGGTTCTCTGGGGTACGTTCCAGAGTCATGGTGACTCTGCTGAACGTTCTGAAGAACTGCCAGACTGTTCTGCGCAGCCGCTGTACCATTTTACCATCCCACTATCATGTCAGGGTTCTGATTTCTCCATGGTCTTGCCAACACTTGTTTTTTTATTTTTTATTTTAGCCATCCTATTCAATGTTAAATATTATTGTATCTCATTGTGTGTTTTTAAAACTATTTTATTTATTTATTTTTAGAGAGAGGGGAAGGGAAGGAGAAAGAGTGGGAGAGAAACAGCAATGTGTGGTTGCCTCTCATGTGTCCCCTACTGGGGACCTGGCCTGAAACCCAGGCATGTGCCCTGACTGGGGATTGAACAGGCCTGTGCTCAATCCACTGAGCTACACCAGCCAGAGCTCATTGTGGTTTTAAGATTTACATTTCCCCAATGACTAATGATGTCAAGTATCCATCCTCTTATGTGCTTATTGACCATTTTGTACAGCTTCTCCGGAGAGTCTATGTAAATCCTTTGCCTGTTTTTTTTTTATTATTATTATTTGTCTTTAGAGAGAGGGGAAGAAAGAGAGAGAGAAACATCATTGTGTGAGAGACACATTGATTGGTTGCCTCTCACACACCCTTAAGTGGGGACCTGGCCTAAACTCAGGCATATGCCCTGACTGGGGATCGAACTAGTGACATTTGGGTTTGTAGGCTGGCACTCAATCTATTGAGCCACACCAGTCAGGGCAATCCTTGTCTATTTTTAAAAACTTGGGTTTCTTGACTTTTTATTATCAAATTGTAGTAGTTCCGTATATATTCTGAATATAAGTCCTTTATTAGCTATGATTTGCAAATATTTTCTCTTATTCTTTGCATTTTTTTCATTTTCTCGAAAAAGAAAGGTTTTTAATTTTGATGAAATCAGTTAATCTGTTTTGTTTCCTGCCCCCTCTCCCTTTGCCTTGCTTTTGGTGCTTTCTCCAAGAAATCATTGTCTAATCCAAGACCAGGAAGGTTTACTCCTATGCTTTCCCCTAAAAGTTATATTTTTAGCTCTTACATTTTGGTCTTTGATTCATTTTGAAATTTTATACATGGTATGAGGTAGGGGCCCAATTTATGCATGTGGGTATTCAGTTGTCCTAACACTGTTGAAAAGACTATTCTTTCCCTATTGAATGGTCTGGGCACCCTTATCCTCGAGGGATACATTGCAAGACCTCATGGATGCCTGAAACTACAGATAACACCAAACGCTGTATATACTGTGTTTTTTCCTGTCCATACATACATACATATGATAAGGTTTTAATTTGTAAGTTAACAACAGTAATAATAACATCGAATAGTTACAACCGTGTACTCTAATAAAGGTGTGTGAATGTGGCCTGCCTCTCGCTCTGCCTATCTCCATCCTTCCCTACCTCTATTCCCCGTCTTTCTCATAATTGATCGGATAACCTAGACGGCTCCTAAGTCACTGCTGGGCGGCAGTGTGTACAGAGCGGATGTCCCGGGCAAAGAGATGAGTCATGTCCTGGGAGGGTCGGAACAGAGTGGCTCAAGACTTCATCACTAGGAATGGTGTACTATTTATTAAAACTTAAATATTGTTTATTTTGGGATTTTTTAATGTAATATTTTTGGACAGTGGTTGATGGCAGGTAACTGAAACTGAGGAAAGTGAAACCATGGATAAGGGGGCACTGCTGTGTGTTCAGATTTCTTTCTGGACTCTCAGTTCATGTTCGTTCTTACATCGATTCTGTCCCTATGCTAGTGCCACACATTTTTGAGATTTGTAATAAGATTTGAAATCAGGATTGTTTTCGATATTCTGGGTCTCCTGCATTTTCATATGGATTTAAGGATCAGCTTGTCAATTCCTGCATGGAGGGGATATTGAGATTGTGTTGAATCTATAGATCATTTTAGGGCTTATCCCAGCGTTGTCTTCAGTATGAGAACTTAAGATACCTTCCCATTTATTTAGGTCTTTTTTAAACATTTTTCAATGGTGTTTTGTAGTTTTTAGCATACTCTTTTTAAAACATGTATTCCTGAGTATTTTATTTTATTTTTTGATTATATGATAGTTAATTTTGATTTTGGATGGTTCATTGTTAGTGTGTATAATGCAGTGTTGTTTTTTTCTAAAGTTTTTTTTTTTTTAGAGAGGGGAAGGATGGGGAAAGAGAGGAAGAAAAACATCAATGTGTGGTTGCCTCTCATGTGCCCCCTACTGGGGACCTGGCCTGCAACTCAAGCATGTGCCCTGACTGGGAATCCAACTGGTAACTTTTAGCTTTACAGGCTGGTGCTCAATCCACTGAGCTACACAAGCCAGGGCTTAAGTTTTATTTTTAAAATATTTTATTTATTTATTTTTAGAAAGACCTGGCCTGCATCCCAGGCATGTTGCCCTAACTGGGAATTGAACCAGTGACCTTTGGTTCACAGGTCCACACTCGATCCGCTTATCAGCCAGGACTCATTCTTTTCTTTAAAAAACAATTTATTTATTTTTAGAGAGCGGGGAAGGGAGGGAGAAAGACAGGGAGAGAAACATCAATGTGTGATTGCCTCTTGTGCGCCCCCAACTGGGGATCCAAGGCCACAAGCCAGGCATGTGCCCTGACTGAGAGTCAAACCAGCGACACTTTGTATTGCAGGCCGACATTCAATCCACTGAGCCACACCAACCAGGTCTCCCTTTTCAATTCTCCTAATATGATATATTACATTGATAGATTTTTTGGGGGGTATATTAAACCAGCCTTGCATTCATAGAATAAATTCTGCTTCTTCATGGTATATAATATTATTTATATGTCATTGTGTTTGGGTTACTGTTATTTTCTTGAGAATTTTTGTTTCTTCATGCATAAGGGATACTAGTCGGTAGTTTTCTTGTGCTGTCTTTGTCCTTGTATCAGGGTAATATTGTCCTGATAGAATGAGCTGCACTTCATTTTTATGTGATTAGTTTTGTAATAGGAGTTGACTGTAAGTTTTCAATTAAAAGTGACTTTACCAAGTACATTTTATTATAGTTTTGCATTTTGAAAATTGCTAACATTAACAGAGACAGTATTTACATTTACAACACAGTTATTTTTGCGTGTCAGGCATTCTTTAAGTGGGAATATGGTGGACATTGGAGCAGGGCAACATGTGCTAGGCTGAGAGGAGTATGGTTTAGGGTTCCACGGACTGAAATGTCTGCTGCTTTGGGAGAATAAGGAGTTCAGTATGGCCCGACCAGGCTGGGGACATTGGGCAGGATGGGATGATATTTCCCTGAGTTCTCCTATTTTTGTTTAAATGATTAAAGTCATATTTTTCTACTTTTATTTGATTGTGCACTCTGAGTTTTCTATCTAATATTAACCTGTTTCTGTTTCTTAATTTTGGCTTCTGCTCACTAGGAAAAAGCATAGATAATATTGAAAGAGTCTTTCCAAACTTACTGGGGATTTGTTAAACTTGTTGTTAGAGTTTTTTAAAAAACGGCATTTATTAGTATTGTATTTAACTTCATTAAGTTTATACTGTTCCGTAGTAAATGTGAAGTTACTTAGTTAACTTTCCCTTCAGTTGACAAATGACAGAGTGGTAAAGATGAGTAAAGTGTCTTACATGGAAAGGCAGCAGGGGGTCTCAGAGAGGGTGTGGACTTTGTAGTTGGGTAGATCTCCGTTGGAGACCAGACTGATGCCTGTGTTTGCCTTGGTTAGATAAGTGACCTCTCAACCTTAGATTCTTAATCTATAAAATGCTTTGAAAATGAATTTTAGCACACTGCATGGTATATCATATTTGACACTCCTGGTGATTACCATACTTAATATATGTTAATGTATACCATATGCCCTGAACACTTTAAAAAATATTATTTCATTTAATCCTCAGAACAACCTCATGAGTTGCTAGGTACAGCCACTTACTCAGGTTTACACATTAGGACATGGATGCTGAGGGACATTAAGTGGTTTCCTGAGTGCCGGTGCTGGTGTTCAGCCAGGGCCTTCTGGCTCCTCTCTGCCATGCTGCCTCCTCTGTTGCAAAGGACTAAGGGCACTGTTTATTATATAAGGTACTTCTGGTGGACTCTTGTCTTGTAAATGGAAGATTAAAATGAGAGGTAGAAATTTGGTTAATAGTCTTTCTCAAGTCTACATGTTAATTTGGCCTGAAAGCATGAAGAAAAAGATAATTGTCATCCGCAAATCTGTCTTGTACTTCAAAGCCAGGTGTTAACTTTTATCTAGTATGAGAATTTAGTTTTTGTCTTAGTTTTGAGTTATATCAGTTATAATCTTTACTAATGTTCACAGTGTAAGTGTGACTATGAAGTAATGAAATTTTTCTCATACCAGATGTGAATGTTTAACTTGAAAATAGTACTTAGGAAGCTAGACACTTACTTACATGTTTTTAAAATTAAGGTAAAATTTGTGTAACTTGAAAAAATATCATTTTAATCATTTTAAACTATACAGGTTAGTGGCATTTCTTTTTTTTTAATCTATTTTATTGATTATGCTATTACAGTTGTCCCATTTCCCCCCTTCACTCCCCTCCACCCTGCACATCCCCTCCCACCCACATTACCCCCCTTTAGTTCATGTCCATGGTTCGTACATATAAGTTCTTTGGCTTCTGTTTTCCCATACTATTTTCTCTATTTTCTCCCTGCCATGTGTGCTACTTATTCTCTGTACCTTCCCCGCTCTCTCCCCTT
>PVKM010007317.1:11968-41906 GCA_004027735.1 Carollia perspicillata | reverse complement strand
AAGTAAACAAATACAATTTATTTATTTTTTATTTTTTTTTAATATTTTTATTTCTTTATTTTTAGAGAGAGGGGATGGGAAGGAGAAGAGTGGAAGAGAAACATCAATGCGTGGTTGCCTCTTGTGCGCCCCCTACTGGGAACCTGGCCTGCAACCCAGGCATGTGCCCTGACTGGGAATCGAACCAGCGACCCTTTGCTTCACAGGCCCGTGCTCAATCCATTGAGCTACACCAGCCAGGGCAAAAAGTAAACAAATACAATTTAAAAAAAGAATATATTATTTCAGTTTTCCAAGATGAAGATGGAGTAGGTGAAATTTACACTCACCTCCTCCCAAGACTAAACTGGAATTACCACTCAATTATAGAAATAATCAATTTAAATAACCAACTGAAGATTAGGTGAACAGAAGACTCATACCCAAGGATGTACAGAAGCCACATCGAGACTGGTAGGAAGTGGGGAGGGGTGTGAAAAGGGTGGTCCCACATGCCCTTGTGGTGGTTGAGAATCCAGAGGGATATCTCAACTATAAAGGTCCCTCCTTAGGAGTGTGGTGTCTTAACTTAATGCTCAAATCCCCAGCCCAGAGCACCAGAGCCAGGAAGAAGAACCTACATAACATTTGGCTGTGAAAATCAACAGGGAGACAAAAGAGTCTTCTAGAAAACCAAGCACCCTATTAAAGGCCAGTGCAAAAAATCTTCTTTTCAGCCACTTGCTCTGGGCTCTACCAGAGGGGAGGTGACTTGCAGTGGAAAGGAGTTGTAGTGGAAAAGACTGGGTTATTTGGCTCTGGGTGGAGAGCAACAGGGACAATTGCCATTGTTTCTGTGCTAGATTCCTCTCCCGTGCTGCCAAAAGATAACATCTCTACTTAGGGGAAACTCCTAAGCTCATTGTCTGAGGTCGGCATTATCCTGATTCCAAAGCCAGATAAAGACACTAAAAAGAAAGTAAAATATATGCTAATATCCTTGATAAAAATAGATGCAAAAAAATCCTCAACAAAAATATTAGCAAACTGAATTCAGCAAAATATTAAAAAGATCGTACACCATGTTCAAGTGCAATTCATTTCTGGAATGCCAAGATGGCTCAAGATTCACAAATCAATTAATGTAATAGACCACATTTTAAAAATGAAGGATACAAATCATATAGTCATATCAAAAGATGCAGACAAAGCATTTGACAAAATCCAGCACCCATAAGTGATAAAAACTCTCAACAGAGTGGGATTAGAGGGAACATACCTCAACATAATAAAGGCTATATAAGACACACCCTCAGCTATCACTATACTTATTGGAATAAAACTAAAAGCATTTTCTTTAAGATCAGGAACAATACAGGAACATCCATTAGAGGGTATTATGCTAAGTGAAATATGTCAGTCAGAGAAAGATATTATTTCATTTATATATGTAATATAAAAAAACAAAATAAACAGGCAAACAAAACAGAAACAGACTCTAGCTATATAAGCAGTAATAGACAAAGAACAGACTGATGGTTGCCAGAAGGAAGGAGGGTTAGGGGACTGAGTGAAAAAGGTGAAGGGATTAAAAAGGACAAATTGGGAGTTAGAAAAGAATCATGGAGACTTCTGGTCAAGATGGAGGTGTAGGTAAACACAGCTCTCCTCTTCACACAACCACATCAAAATGACAACTAAACTATAGAACAACAATCCCTCAGAACTATCAGAAATTGAGTTGAATGGAAATCCAACATCTATAGAATTAAAGAAACCCCATCCATCCAGACTGGTAGGAGGGGCAGAGAAACAAAAACACTGAATGAGCTGGTCCCACATCCATGTGTGGTGGATAAAAATTAGGCAGGGATATCTTGGAAGTGAGGAGTCCCAGCCCTACACCAGGCTCCTCCAGCCCAGGGTTCCAGTGCCAGGAAGATAAGTCCCCATAACTTCCAGCTGTAAAAAACAGTGAGGATTGACTGAGTCAGCAGAAGAAACTTTTGGATTCCAAAGCAGTTCCTTTTAAAGAACCTGCACATAGACTTATTCAGATTCACTCCCTCTAAGCTCCAGCACCAGGGTGCAGTTTGAAAGACACCTGTGGCATACAGGGAGGACCTGAAGTGTATGGCATCAAGGTGAGAGCTGGGGGGAGAGCTTTCTCCCAGACAGAAGGGTGGGCAGAGGCCATTGTTCCTTTTCTGAACCCTCCAACTACAGAGCCACAGAGCAGGTGCCTTATCTGTGACTCCATCAGCCTGGATGACACTGTTTGCCCTGCCATGGAGATCCCCTGAGGCTCTGCACCACCCAACTTACAGGCCCACCAAAACTGTTAACAGTAACTTTTCCATATGAATGGCTTGTCTTGGTCATAACTTCCTAAATCCTCTCAAACAAACAACAGCCAGCTTCAGTGAGCCCCTAGCCCCCATGACTCTAGCTGAGTGGCCTCAGGCCCAGCACTAGTTATAGTCACCTAGGTTCACAGCTTGGCTTCTCCTGGGAACCTCCAAGCACAACACAAGTAGCAGCCATCTGCATATTGTTTTGTAGCCCATGCAGAGTGGCCCCTGGCAGAACACAGGAGGGGACTAACCTTGGCCTTCACCATCTGGAAAACACTAGAACCTGTGCACCCAGTAGACAGCTATAGACCACCTCAGAGCACCACCACCCTGCCCCTGCACAGTTGATCCTCCATGGAGGAAAGAGGTTGGTTGTCAATGGTCATAGTCAGTCCTTGCAACTGACTGGCCTGAGTAAATATGTACCATTGACCTGCCAACAGCAATCAAGGCTCAACTACAAGAGGAGTGAGTACTGAGGGTGTATCCTGAGTACCAGCTTGGGTGATAGGGGAAGCTGTGCCACTGAACCATACAGGACACCTACTACATTAGGCCATGCTACTAAGACAGAGTCATAGCAGCTCTGCCTTATACATAGAAACAAACACAGGGAGGCTGCCAAAATGAGGAGATGAAGAAACATGGCCCAAATGAAAGAACAGATCAAAACTTCAGAAAAAGAACTAAACAAAATGAGATAAGCAATCTATCAGATGCAGAGTTCAAAATACTAGTTAAAAAGATTTGCAAGAAAATTAGTGAGGATCTCAACAGCATAAAAAAGAACCAGTCAGAAATGAAGGATACACTAATTGAAATAAAGAACTATTTATATTGAAACAACAACAGAATGGATGAATCTTAGAATCAAATCAATGATATGGAACATAAGGAAGCAAAAAACAACCAATCAGAATAAAAAGAAGAAAAAAAATGAGGATAGTATAAGGAGCCTCTGGGAAAACTTCAACCATTCCAACATTCCCATCATAAAGTTGCCAGAGGGAGAAGAGAAAGATAAAAAAATTGGAAATCTATTTGAAAAAACAATAAAAGAAAACTTCCCTAATTTGGTGAAGGAAATAGACATGCAAGTCCAGGAAGCACAGAGAGTCAGAAACAAGATGGGTGCAAAGAGGCCCACTCCAAGACACATCATAATTAAAATGCCAAAGGTTAAAGATAAAGAGAAAATCTTAAAAGCAGCAAGAGAAAAGCAGTTTGTTACCCACAGGGGAATTCCCATTAGGCTGTCAGATTTCTCAAAAGAAACTTTGCAGGCTAGAAGGGACTGGCAAAAAATATTCAAAGTGATGAAAAGCAGAAACCTATATCCAAGATTGCTCTACCCAGCAAAGCTACCATTTAGAATGAAAGGGCAGATAAGGAGCTTTTCAGACACAAATAAAACATATTTAAAAAGTTCATCATCACCAAACCATTATTACATGAAGTGTTAAAGGGACTTATTTAAGAAAAAGAAGATTAAAACTATGAACAATAAAATGGCAATAAATACATAACAATCAAATATTAAAAAAACTAAGCAAACAAGATCAGAGACGACAGAATCATGGATATGGAGAGTTCTGATGATTGTGAGATGGCAGGGTGGTTTGGAGGAAGGGTTGAAGAAGTGAGGGGAGTAAGAAGTACAAATTGTAGTTACAGAATAGCCATGGGGATGTAAAGTTCAGCATAGGAACTGGAGTAGCCAAAGAACTTATATGTATGACCCATGGACATGAACAAAGGTGTAGGGATTACCTGAGGGAGTGGGGGGAGCTAGCTGGAGAGGGGAAAAGGGGGGGAAACTGAGACAACTGTAATAGCATAATCAATAAAATATAAGTTAAAAATCATGGAGATATAAAGTACAGCATAGGGAATATAGTTAATAATATTATTATAAGTATGTATGGTGCCAGGTAGGTACTGAAAATATAGAGAGGGAGCGCTTTGTAAAGTATATGATTGTCTAACCACTCTTCTGCACACCTGAAACTAATACAAATATTGCTAAATATAAGATGTGACCAAAAAAGAAAATTATAAAAAATATTATTGTACGAAAAATTTCAAGGGAAGAATATGGAAAACAGAGATAGAACTGCTTACAGATGTTCAGTAAAAAGTTAAAAAGAGAGGATGTTTTCTTCAGTAAATTGGATAAAAGCATATAAATATGGCTTCTTAAAAGTTAAATTTTTTGGTTTTAATTTCCTGAGTGATTAAATTGTCATATGGTGTGTGTCTCATTGTACACTGCATCTCTTTACTTAATTAAAAATTCTTCTGCAATGCAGTGTGTGGCAATGGAATTACTTTTCTTATTTTAATAGATTTTATATTCTATTTTATAGTGCTGACATACTATTTCTCTTAATTAAGAACAACATTACCATTAGCCCTGTGGATTATTAGCCCTGTGGCTCAGTGGATGGAGTGCCGGCTAGCAAACCTAAGGGTCACCGGTTCAATTCCCAGTCAGGGCACATGCCTAGGTTGTGAGCCATGTCTCAGGTTGGGGGCCTATGAGAGGCAACCACACACTGATGTCTCCTTCCCTCTTTTTCTCCCTCCTTTTTCCTCTCTCTAAAAATAAATTAATAAAAATTTTTTAAAAGAACAACATTACTATATACCATATGTAGATAAAACCTTTACTTCTCCTCCAATTCTCTGATATCAAATAAAACATGAGAGTACCATATAATCCACAGAAATAAAAGTAACTGGTAACACCATCTACTTTGCTATGTCATAGTAAACAGAACATTAAGTAAGATCTTACCTTGACAAGCGACCAATCACAACAGCTACAGTACAGACAACACCAAACAGCAGCCCCACGTTGGCAGCAAAACATATTGTAAATACATATGTACTGACCCATATGCCCTGAAAGAGAAACAAAGAAAAAAGATATGGGTTCTTTGGTATTTTTTCTTTCTCATAAGTGCTAACTTCCTTACAATTTTATTCTACAACATTCCCATGACCAAATCTCTCAGTAAGAAAATATTATTTGAGATGTGATAAAACAGAGAAGCCCATGCAAATCCTGGACCATAACTCTCAGAAGCAGAGGAAAGAAAAAGTCACGTTCTTTTATTTCTAAACACTGCCAATACTTAGTTCAAATTCCAATAAGCACTTTATTTAAGATGTGTAAATAGTTGGCTGATGTGTAGGGTTTAAAAGCATGCCATAATCTCCCATTGTTTTCTCACTGAATGCTATAATATTATAAGTAATTATGTGCAGCTTTTTGTTCATTCCCAGCAATAATCTGTTTTCTATAAAAAGAATTAATGTAGTTTATTGCTCCACAACACTGAAGCCTAACAACGTGACAAAAGCCACTTTTAGATCAACCACTCCAAAGATCATGACTACTTGATCTGCAAGGGGCCACTTTTTTGGAAATTGTGAAAGCTAAAACATCAGGGCCAACTTAGTTCTTGGGAATATTTCAAAAGATGGAAATAAAATACTATTTCTCCTTTAGTTGGAATTCCAAAATTATTGCAATTTTGTCAAAGATTTTTTCGGGGTGGGGGATGGGTTTTTTCAGGTAAGTTTGAAACCACTGTTTCTAAAGGGCATTCTGTTTTTTACTTGAAATACTTTTCCTTTGTGTTATTTATACACACTGAGCTTGAAGGTTTTCTTAATGATGACCTATTTCAAAAAGCTAAGCCCTTGAAGGAAGAGGGATTTTTATCTGTAAAATTACTTTTGACATAAAAGAAACAAGCATCTGGAGTAAAAGAAAATGTATGTTTCAAGTGTTCTCATGTTACAATGCATCACCTGAAATATAATGTTAAATTAGTGCTTATTATCGCATCATCTTCAGGCACTCATCTAACAGGTTGGATGCTGAGATGTTGTCCCTCTGTTCACGTGAACGGACAGTCATTTGAATCTTTTATGTGTGCACAGTCCATTTTTTTCTTTCCTAATGTATTCTCTATATCTGTATCATATATCACTATCTATATCATATACAAAATAAGGTCGCAAGGTTTGATCATCACTTCAACTTACCACGATGGTTGTTTCTCACTCACCCCCTAATGCTGATTTGACCTGCATGGGTGTGGCAAAAACCTTATAAATCCAATTTCTCCCGGCCAACCTGCATAATTTAATAGAGCACAGGAACCTGAGGACCTTGGTCTCTGCCATTCTAGAAACCACAGAGCCTGGAGACCAGGGTTTTCCCGAGCACCAACAATGTTGATACCATCTGGTTCCATTTTTAAAGTGTATTTACTCTCCCACAACATCATCTGTTGTTAGCCAGGCTTATAATGCTTAGTTATTTCCCAGGGCTACATTTATAGCTTTGAAAAAATATCAAATGGAAATTAATAACATAGACCAGTAATTTGGTTAGAACAAGTGCCAGCACTGTTCCGTAAAAATTCCTACCAGAGACCCAAATGCTGGTTGTCACAGTCATAAGGAATTGGTTAGCTCCTGGGCACTTATTTTTTTCATTATGTGTTCTTACTTGATCCTTGTCCTATTTTGTACTCACAGCCCTAAACACAAACTAACCCCAGAGCTGACCTCAAATTGGGAACACATAAACCCTGGCTCCCTAAAGAAATGCATCGGTGTAAAGCACAATAGAGCAGCTACTCAGTCACTCCGCCTCTCCCTGAGCCATCCGTCAGCCTATCTGTTTTGATGACTGATTCATATTATTAAATTTCTGAAGGTCCAACTTCTATCCCCGCAGTTCAGTTACTCAAATTCAGTCCTGTGCCCAGGGTCAGGCCTCTATTTTGGATCCCTATTTTCTCATTACCTCAAAGAGAATTTTGATCTAGAACTAAAGTAGAATCATTGTTAAGCTGTAAAAGATTTAAAGACATAAAAATTTCTTATTTTTCATGTGATGACTGCTTACCTGATTTTTGAAACATTTAACTTTCAACTTTCACACAAACACACATATCTCTGGTAATTTTACTTCCATATTTTAGGTCTATTCTATTTATTGAGTAATCTAGACACATTCTGACTGCTGAATAATATTCTGTATCCACAAAAAAGTCTGTGCAGTATTTTCACTACAAATGCTACACTCAAATCACATGCCAGTAGTCCATAGTTGAATTCCTCATCAACTAGAAGATACCTGTCCACTTCAACTATTGGAGGCTCTTGACAAGCTAAACTCAATGTCACATTTAATGATAACGCATCTGTGCATCTGCTATATATTCATGTCATCTTTTCAACCTTATTCGCCCAAACTGCACTGCCTACTTCAAGTTTGCAACTATTAACCTCTACATAGGAGACTACCAATCCTAAGTATTAGACCATTTTTTTCAAACTATCTACCAAATACCTTCAAAGTTAATACATCCTTAAACATAAAATACAAAAAAATCATATTGATATGTGATTTGTCTGCCTTTTCTTTTAAGGTCTGAAGATAGTTTCAAGTCTAAAAAGTTCCGAGGGAAAGCATTTTAGACTCATCAAAAAACTTTCTTATAGTCCAAAAAGAAAACTGGTAGATATTTTCACCATGCAATAGCTCAGGGAATAAAAACCACATGAGTCTTCTCGGAAAGCTATTGAGTGATGACATACAGAAAAAAAAGAGATGAATGGAAATTAATAAGTCAGGATCGAGAACCCGTATTTTAAAAATAAAAGACTAAAGGTAACCACTAAATGCATGTAAGCAATATTCTATGTTCTGTAACTCAAGAAACAACACCACCTTTCTCCAGTGATGCTACTATCTGGAAACTTGGAAGTCATTCTAGAACACTGCACTTTATGTGATGAATTGGTGGTGAGAGCTAACTAATGTGATATTCTTACTATTTTTCCAATCTGTTTCCTCCTCTTGAACCTCATGGTCTCAGTTTTGGTTCAAGCCATCCTCATGTGTTTGCCTGAATTACTCCAATGCTCCAATTGCTGCCTACCTCATCATTTTGACCTATCTTCTTCAAGTCACCTTTCTAATACATAGATCTTATCCCTATTTCCCTTTTCAGTGATGCCTCACTGTCTTTAGGGTAAAATCTAGTCTTCTTTGTAGGACACGAGCAGCCTTTCTCAGTCCAACACATTCTTAAATTTTCCAACTTTATCTGTTTCTACTCCCACCCTCACACTGTATGTTCTGCCCATAATTCTTAAGAGAAATTTCTTCTGACATTTCTCCCTTTCAAATATGGTAATATGTTTCCTCCTAAGTGATTAGTGTGTTCCTTAGAAATACCTTTCTAGTAGGACTATCAAATAGCTTGATAATAAGTTTGCATCTTCTCATTTCTCTATTTCCTTGTGCTACCTCACATACTATCACCTTTAAAAAGTCACAATCCTCCACTAACCCAGCTAATTTTGGCCTAGTTGTTTGCCTACAAAATACTGTTCATTCAAGTCTGAGTTCACATTTTGGCTCTGCTGTGAGAGTCTTTCATATTAACCCAGCCCAAATGAAATGCCCCAGCCTCTATTTCTCCCCAGCACTAAGTCTGTACTTTTGCTTCTAGGACACGTGGTAGTATGCCTTGTGTAAGTTAATGTTCCCATGTCTCCTTCCTACACAAGTTACCAATGGTCCTCAACATTATACTGTGGGAGGAGCTAGGTAATATTGAGCCGGAGGAGGAGTTTTATGAAAGTAGTCACCAGCATAAAGAATCCCCGAAGTCTCTCAAAGAATCTGAAGGAGGGGAATACATAGATAATTGCATTTCAATATGGTGAATGTCATAACACAGAGCTAAAGAAAGAGTACTCATGAAATACTCCACCCATATTGCAGAGTAAAAAAATTTTGGATGGTCTTGCATAGACATATTTCTCTGGAGTAAATATGTCAGATATTTCTGTTAGTAGAAGCCACACTTTAGCACTATTTAGTAGAACTTAATCTTTCCCTGGCAACATCCTAGTAACAATGATCCTCTCAATGTAACCCATGTAGAACACAACTCATGAAACTTTTTGTATTTAGAATGAATATGGCCACTATTAAGATTTTTGACTTAGAATGCTGTGGCATACATGCCTTAGCAATTAATGCTGATTTTTCACCCATGTTATAAATGGTCATATTTCTATTAGTGTGCACTTCCTTGGTGAGTTTTACTGCCAAAATTAATTCCTAGCAGAAATTAGGAACCCACTCAAGTTAATTAGTGTTTCTTTAAATGTTCTCAAACAACACATCAATTAAAATTTGACAAAATTCCATGTTTGTTTCTTATAAAGACATTTTACATTTTAATGCATTTATTAAGATTTTGAAAAAATTAATGGTAGTTTATAAAGATACAAGTCATAAATGACTAAAACTACTTTCTGCAAATGAAAGTGCTAAATTTATTTTGTTACATGTGGTTAAGCCAAGGAAGAAAAATGTAGGTTAAATTTCTACTTACCCAATCGATTTTATCCACATTCCAATATTTTTTTAAATCCCGAAACTGTACGAGCATTCCCTTCAGTCCTACAACAATAATACTCGCAAGAACACACTATGAATAAGAAACAGGTTGATGAAAAAGCAAGATAATATTTTAATCACAATTTAAAAGAACCAAGGTGTTTTTACTTCTTTGTTTTTTTAATTTATTTTAATTGTTACTCAAGTACAGTTTTTTGTCTTTTACTCCCATCCCAGTCCACCACCCTGCCCCCTGTGTTCCCCACCTCCCTCCCATTTCCACCCCCCTTAGTTTTTGTCCATGTGTCCTTTATACTTATTTCTATATTCCCTTCCCTTTTCCCCCTAAAATCCCTTCCCCTCTCCCCTCTGGTTACTGTCATCCTGTTTTCTATTTCAGTGTCTTTGGTTATATTTTGCTTGCTTGTTTGCTTTGTTGCTTAGGTTCCTGTTAAAGGTGAGATCATATGGTATTTGTCTTTTACTGTTTTTAAAGTACTTACAAGAAAAAAAGCAATCACCATTTAGAAGAATAATGTAATATTTCTTTTGTTTAGAACTAACCTATTATTGCAATTCAGGAATATAATATCAATTCTAGAAAATCACAGAGTAAAATTTATGTCACTCCAAAAATTAGAAAGAAGGAGAAAGGAAAGTAATGAATGATAAGTATGGATGTTATAATGCTGATTGTCCTCTTAACTATAATTATTCACCACCATTTGTTTGAAATTTGTTTGTTACAAAATAAATATTTATATTTATATCATGTTTTTCTTTATAATTGACTTATCAATTATATGGTTTCACCTAAAAGATAAAACTCTCTAGAGATGTGAACTTCATTGTTGAAAAATCCTCCAGTAGAAATGATATAATCTCACTATACGAACGAAGAATTAGAACAAGAAAGGACTGAGACAGTCTCTGGTTCTCTGAAAACCAGAATCTTACTCACGTAGTGTTGGTGCCTTGGGCTCATGAAATACAAGGTGAACCACTGGTACTAGTGTTCTGAGTCACTTTTCATAAGAATGTGTCAAAGGTGGCAAGATGTATTTTGTTCCCTACTTTCTTGCCCAGAACACATTGTCTAACAGTACGAGTTAAGTGAAATAAGCCAGGCAGTGAAAGACAAATACCATATGATCTCACCTGTAAGTGGAACCTAATCAACAACACAAACAAGCAAAGAGACATTGAAATTAAGAACAAACTGACAGTAACCAGAGGGGAGGTGGGAGGCGATAATGGAGGGGAAAGGGGGAAGGGTTTTCAGGAACATGTTATAAAGGACAAAACCAAAGGGTAGGTAGGCTCAAGGGTGGGAAGTGGGGGAAATAGAGACAACTATACTTGAACAACAATAAAAAATGTGGGGGGAAAGCAGAGAAGAAAATTGGGAAAAAAGTAAAGGCAATGAGTATCCAATCTAAAAAAATAATTCTTCCAAAGTCTATTTCTTATAAAAGATATTGCCTAGTTCCACCCTCCAAATGAACACAGAATAAATCTGATTCGACTATGCTATTTTTATGCAAGAGCCTAAGAATTAGAAAACTCCTATTCCTCCCCCATCAAATGTGGCCTTTTCCCACCTCTCCTCCATTCAACCATTACTTATGTCATATCAATGACATATGGATCATTAGTAATTATTGAAGTTACTCTTGGAAGAAATTTTAATATACAGTTATTCTCATCAAAAGTAAACTTAAAAAGTAGATCATGAAAAAGCACTACTATACCATTGGCAGCCAGTAAAGCAAAGGTCCTAGGGCATAAATGACTATCAGGACAAAAATGCAAGATATTAGACAAGCCACCTGTAAAATACAAGACAAATAAAAAACAAAACCTTGAACTTTCTTATTATTCTAAAGTTATGGGGGAAATATAATTCATAGGTCATCTTGACTAGAAAAAAACAAAATGCTGGTATATCATTATTAAATTACATAGACCATCATTATCTGTATTTTGTAGCTGAAAGAAATCAAATGTGACATCTGATAAGTTGGTGTGATATAATTAAGTCAATGATGACAGAAAAGCAATTTCATGCAAAAAATCTAAAAAACAGGACACTCTCAAATTTTATGACATATCACAGCAACGGCTTTTGTTGTTGTTGTTTAATAGTGAAGGCAACATTTCCATTAAAAGTCCTTTAGCCCATAGTCGTTCAGCTTGACTCCCCCCCTCGCTTCCCAGGGAGTGGTGTGGGTAATAATTGTATATGTAGCTTAAGGTTTTTCTGTGTCGATGATAAATTTTCACTGAAATATTTACTCTCCTCTTTGAAGTTGTTAGAAAGGCATCTAGTATAAAGTAGTTATATAGGATTATGGGAGAAATCTCTGCAGTGAAACAGACTAACTTTATTAATCCTGAAAAGTGATTAATATCATCTCTAACCAGCTCAACCTGCTGACAAAAGGAAATCCAAATAACCTGACTCTCAGCTATGCTGCACTTAATGGAGAACCTGATTTCACATAAACAAATGTTCATGACTTAACAGAAACATTTGGCAAAACTGTCAGCCTAACAAGAGAAAAGAGGGCTTTCACTGGACCACAGAGATGACTAGAATATCATTACGGAGAAGTCAAAGGGGATCAGGTTGTATTAGAATGACTAATATTAAAAGTAAATATAGAAATAACCAAGTCATCAATCGATATTAAGGGCTGGCAAGGATTCAGTACAACTAGTGTTCTCAAACATTCCTGAAAAAATACTTCTGCAGTTTCTTACAAAGCTATACATACACTTACCATATATCCCAGGGCTATTTGAGAGAGAGATTGTAGCTCATGATACAGTATAAAGATGATGTATTATAGAAGTGTACACCTAAAACCTATATAATTTAATCTATATTACTACAATAAATTCATTAAAAATTAGTAAATAAATGCATTACATATTAAACATTCAAATTTAGATAATAAGCATCTGAGAATATAGTTTTCAAAAAATGTTTATGCCAATACACATGATGAACCTCTGTTTGAAATCACTAACTGCATAAAAGATCAATTAAATTACCATGTAAAATGAGTGTGAATAAGGATTTCACATATAAGCTGATGAGTTGTGACAATTATTTTTCAAATTATTATACATTCAGATTTTTTGCTGCTTTCCCTGTTCTCCATTACTTAGTATCCATCACTAATTTTTCTAGTTTTAGGCTATTTTTTAATATCTATTCATCATCTTTCTCCAAGCCACTTGCTCACCAAGATCAAGAACCATATCCTTTCCAAATTTATTCTTTTAGCCCTCCCCCTCAAAAATACTTAATTATAAGGCAAACTCCTAAAAATGTTTGAAGTATCACATAAAATATTTTATAAATTCTTATGCAATTCCAATTTTAAACAAATGTGAATTGTTTTAATAAAAATTAGCAGATAACTTTAACTTCTATATTAACACATACATGACGTTTGCATAGAACAGTGGTTAACAGTGCAAGATTTGGAGTAAATCTAGCTGCTTTTAAAATCCCAGCTCTGCCAGTCACTAACTCTGTGACCTGGGCAGTTTACTGGAACCTTCTTTCCTTCAACTTCATCATTTGGAAACTGAGAGTAATAATTATACTTTCTTCAGAGTTGCCTACAGGGTTAAATGAGTTTATTTACATACAAAGTGTGACATGCAGTGCCTGGCCCATAAGTCAATATACCCATGTGCTCCCACCAACCCTGCCACTGTGATCGTCATGACAGATTATCTTTATTGTCGTCACTGTCATCTAACCAGCACCCAGCACAACACTCGGTGTATAAGAGGCACTCAAATGTCAAACTGACATGCGTTCCTAAAAATACATAATAATTCTTTCCTTAACCTCAAATATGCACAAACATCTTTCTACCTGTTTAAATACTTATATATCTACTCATACAGAAATTCCAGTGTCAGTGATTAATTTTGCATATAATTGATTCCATTTTATTTAAAGGAAGTGAACAAAACTGGAAAAATTTCAAGTTGATTAGCTGAGCAAATAAACAAAGTCAGAGGCCCCACTAGAGAGAGCTCTGTTTCAAAGGCTGCCAGCAGTAAAGCTTGGTACAAGAAAGAGGAGGGAGACAGAATTCCTTGAAACTAGTTGGGAAAAAAATCAAAGAAGTAAAAATATTTTTTCGACTTTAGGTAGAAGCTCACTCTTACCACTCTCTCCCAAGAGCGGAGAGGCCGGGCAGCTCCGTGCGCCCTGCTAGACAGGAAAGTTACCTGTGTCTTTGCCCCTGTGCGGTAGAGGCCAGCGGTCCTTCCCATGGCGGCAGCACTCGGTATGCAGAAGAAAAATGAAGAAATCACGTTGCTGAGGCCATGAGCCAAAAGTTCCTGTAAGATTGATAACATGAGAACATATCTTTTGTTAATACCAATCAACGTTTATAGACCACAGGTGCAACCTGTCAAACAATGAGACTTGTTTATACTCAATTTCTGTTCTCTCTGCCAGTTGTGAGTTAACCGTTGTAAAAAAATAATAATAGCAAACATTCCCTGAGTGATTATATGAGCCAGAAACCTTTCTAAGCGCCTTACTCACTTAATGCCCATAATGACCTTCTAGGAAAGTACAAGGTAGTTATTGTCTCTGTAGCGAATTTCTTTCATATATAAGCCATGGCTTAAGTCACTATAAGCAAGGCTTTTGTTCCCACCACCTCATGGCCTTCGCAATGCTATATCCAATGGGTAATTCCCACCTGACTTGGCCTAAAAGCAGCATTTAACACAATGTCTTACTTTCTCCTCCGTAAAGACCCATGGTAGGCCCCTCTAGGACCTCACACCTTCCTGGTTTCCTCATACCTCCCTGGCCACCACTTCTCAATTTCCTTTGTGGTTCCTTCTCTTCCGGCCAATCACAAACATTCAACCACTTCTCTATCTATATCTTAGCTACCCAAATACACATTATCAATTCCCAAATTTATATCTCTAGCCTGGATCACACTTCTAAACTTCAGACTCATCCAGCCAACCTGCCAGTCAGTCATCTCCACTTGGATGGCTAACAGGTATCCCAAATTTAATTGGGGTATTGCTACCACCCTCAACCTTGTCCTCCCCAGTTCTCCTCCAGCTTAAGTAGCAAAGGCTTGGGCCAAAAGTTTTACACATATAGTTTGTGCTTCATAATGATCTTTCAGTCACTGACAGACCACGTATAAATAGTGATCCCATAAGACTGTAATAGAGATGAAAAATTCCTATCACCTAGTGACATCTGCAATCATTATAATATCATAGAGCAACATACTACTCCCATGTTTGTGGTGATGCTGGTATAAAAAAACCTAAGGCACTGCCAGCTATATAAAGTATACACATATAATTATGTATGGTATATACTACCTCATAGTAATAAACAACTATGTTCCTCGTTTATGTATTTACTCTATTATATTTTTTATTGTTATTTTAAACTATACTCTTTTCACTTACTAAAAAAAGGTTTTTCTGGAAAACAGCATGCCCTGTTAGACTGGCAACAGCCTCACACATCTTGTGTTTTCTGCGTCTCTTGATTATATCATTTTTTCTTGTGCTTGATTTAATCTCATGTTGTTTTGTACAATAATGTGCTACACAGGTTTGTAGCCTAGGAGCAATAGGCTACATCGTATAGTGGAGGTGTGTAGTAGGTTATACCATCGAGATTTGTGTAACAGAACTCTGTGATGTTTGAAAAATGACAAAAAAAAAGCCTAACAACACCTTTCTCAATATGCATTACCATCATTAAGTGGCACACGACACTATTTTTGACTCCTGTCCTTTTTCCCAGATGGCATCTACATCCAACACAGCATCTCTCCACCTCCCTTCTCCTCCACTGCTACATCCTGGTACAAGTCATCACATTTCACCCAGATTTTTGTAAAAATCTCCTAATGTTCTTCTTTTCCTGTGACCAGTGAACAGCCCAAATACCCCTGCCCTCACAGAACTGACATTCTAGCGAGGGAATGCCAACAGTAAACAAGATGAATGTGTCAAGTAAAGCAGAGGAGGGCGTGGGAAATCTGGAGTTCAGGATTTCAGCTTCCCAATGAAGGCTTTCCCGAGAAAGGAACACTTAAATAAGGGCAGCATGTAAATACCTGGGGGAACAGTTTTCTGGAAAAAGGAAGAGCAAGTGCAGATGTCCTGAACCAGAATCACGACCAGTGGGTTGAAGGAAAAGCAAGGCAGCACGTGTGGCTGGAACAGAGTGACAAGGGATAGGAGATCAGAGAAAAAGAGGATGGTGGCAGGTCACGCAGAGCCTTGCAAACCTTGGTAAAGAGATTTTCGATCTGATTGTAAGGGTGTGCTGCTGGGAGGGTCTGAGGTGAGAAAACGTGTGGTCTGTGCTGTGCACTGGGGTACCCCTTGTTCCTAGACCAGTGCCTGGCACATCAGTAGGATTCACCACACACCTGTTGAATGAATGTATCTGCTTGTATACAGATGACAAAACTGGGACCCAGAAGTAGTTAAGGGTACGTAGTGTCAAGGTGAGGCATAGACCCGGGTAGTTTAGCATTTGTGACCAATACTCCACCGCTGTCTCTGCGACCCTATAGAAATGTGGGGCCAGGGGCCCTAAAACAAGACAGCGGGAGAAGTGGAGCCTCAAATATGAAAATGTGATCACTATCTTCATCCCTCAGCATTCTAAAAATGCACGCTCACATCTTTTAGTCTCTGACTAAAAATAATAGTACTAGTATTATCTATACCTTAAAATCCATAATTTTTAAAAGTACTCAATGATAATATATTTAGATTCTCTCCTAAAGGCAAATTTAAAAGAAAATCAAGATGTCCCTATTTCTAAAAATGAAATAAAATTATAAACCAACCAACCCATGAAGGACAGATTTTCAGCTTTGTATGAATGATTTAGAGATCTTTTTCTTTCGTTTTGTCCTATCTGTTCTTGTTATACACTTGGGAAACCTATTTTTCATAAGTACAACATGCTCAGGATCTGGGGGGAGCACACGGCACGAGGATACAGTAGCTGTGGAGAGGGGCCAGGGCGTACTCCACCTGGTTGTCATCGACTGAATATTTGAACTTTTTGGCAGATCCTTGAGCAAGAGCCAGGGAGGCCGCATAGCCTACAAGTGCCACTCCGCACGCCTCGGTGACCACTGCAGAGAGGACGCTCATGGGGGGAGCTTGAGGTGAAGGAATTCTGTGGAAAGAAACACGACAATGAAGTCGTCAACTTTCATGCGATTTCTGTAACAACTTGCAATGAATTCAAAGGTGGTAATGACTCTGAAGTTACATGGAATAAATAAAATTCTCCTGAGAAAACCAAGCAGCATTGCCCTTAGAAGCCCTTTGTTTCCAACATCATTTAACAGGAAAGCAATATCACAAGAAACACCACACGAGCAACTCCGTGCACCTGACTGTCATTTGCACCCAGGTTCGCCGCAGGAACTGACTCAGCAAAAATGGCCTGTATCGCAACAGAAGCACATCTGGAGCACTCTTTCATGTGAACCTTTCCAAATATTCCTTCGGCTGGCATTAGAGACCATATTCCTTGCCTTCCTCGACCACTATGGTGCTGTATGAGAACACTCGTTCACTGTGAGCTGTAATTCTTGAGTCAATCCTTAAATTTGCCATTGATTCATAATCTTAATTATATTTTTAACTTGGTCACTTCACAGTACACTTAACTATGCATCACATATGCCAGGAAAAATATGTATAAAGGCTCCATCCACCCTCTATTGCAAAATACAAGATTACAGGTAACTTTTCTCAGTTTGGAAGAACTACTTAAAATAGTTCTTCAGCTAATACCTGACTATTGAAAACCACTTGCACCAAACTAAGTATTATCATTTATTTATCCCCAATGATTGTTTGGGAGTCTTATCTCCTCTCAAAAAAAGAAATCTTCTGGGGCAAAAGAAGAAGAAAAAGAGAAGGAAACACATGTTGATTTAATACCTAGTATGTAAGTAGCATGCTCGGCCCTCCCGTAGCAACTGTGTGGAGAAGAAACTGTCTGAGAAAGGTTAAGGAATGTGTCTAAATCACGGTGAATGGCAGAGCAGAGATTCCATCTCGGCTCCATCTAATTCCAAGGCCACACTCTCACTGGTTTCTTAAGAGGCTGGGTCTGAAAAGTTCACTCAAAATAAGGAGGAATTGGAGTGGATGAAGAGGAGACATACTTGTTTTATTCACTTGCTACAGTTTACCCCCCAAAGCAATGGACTCGTAGCATTGCAGGTGCTAAAATATATGCTACACAAAGGCCTACCAATTCAAAGGACAAGAATTATTTCATGAAAGTTGAGCTTACCTCATTCTTAATAACAATAAAATGACCTAGAAAGAAACAATAAACTGACTTTTCAAGGTGGAAAAGTAGATAACTTCTTAGGAAAACCAAATTGACTCAGATACTCCCCATTAACTCCTATAACTGCATAAAGGCTAAAGAAAGGCTTTTTTAAAATTATCTTTTTTTTAATCTCTGAAATTTGTCCTTTGTCTCTCCATTTTAACGTATTTAGAAACTAAAATTTGGGACTGGAAGACAAAAATCTAGAGGACTCAGTCACTAACTTTGCCCCCAAATGATAAATATTGGTGTGTATATGGCCCATTAAAAAGCAACCAGAAGACAGGCTCCTCTTCCTGTAGATGACTTGTTTCCTTTCGCTGTGTATTTGGGCAATGTTTGCCCTTTTCAGGTGAACGCTTCTTGTTGCTGACCTTCCTCTTAATTCAGAGGAAAGCTTTAGGACAGTAAGAATACCATGCCCTCTTTCCACTCTACCCTTTCCCTCAGCACTACCCACCGCCCAGGCCTATGGGCTTGCTAGTTCACGTAATGCTTGTGTACTTCTACTGTGTTTTAAGAGAAATGAACATAAGAACATGTAATTGGATTGGGGAAGACTAAATCCCAGAGCATGACTCTAATTTAGAAATTTGATGCCCTCCATTTTTTAAAAATAATGTCTTTGTAAAAAATTTACAAATCTTCTACCTGAAGCAATGCTATATAAAATATTTATCAACTTTCCTAGTTATATGTAAACAGTCTAAGAATTTAGTCTTTATCTACATGTACATTGTTTGTTTTAACCACTTAAAAATAGAAATTAATTAGAAAGTTGTCTCTCACAGGTCCTTTGAAAGAAATAAACTCTATATTACCTCCTTCCAGTCCTTTACTCCAACAAAAACAAACTAATTAAAATACAAACAAAAAAGAAAGGAAAAGGACTACCTTACCCTTTTGGAATATAACCAACTACTTCTAATCCATATGTGTTTTCCATATTGGTATAGTAACAAGCAAATGATGCGGCAATAATCTGTGGGGTCCATTTGAAAAACAAGAAAAAAGAAAATTATTAGTAGCCTTTCAAACATCTTTTTGAAAACTATTTTAACAGTTTTTTATTTATCCCATGATCATCAAAAGAAATGTAGCAGTTGTTCAGATTTTTTAAAATTAAGAAATTTTGAAATTCAAAAAATTCTTCTGATATTCAAGAGTACTTAATTTGTAGTCTCAAAAATTAAATGACATTATAATAACTTTTAAAAGTATTCTACCCTATGTCAACCCAATTCTGTCTTATTTGTAAAGGCAGCAATGCACAGACTGTAGGAGTACGTGTGTGTGTGCACAGACATGACGGTCCAACGTTAACATTCGTCTCTTGTGACATGAAGGGATGCTTCATGAAATAGCAGGTTTGAGACACTGCATGATATTCCTAATACATATTAATCATCAATAATTACTTCAAATCTCTTCGAGTATTTTTAGATTTTGAGCTTTTACTATTTCTTGAAGTAAAACATGCTTTCTGGAGTCTCAGGCACTCTACACTCTGTTTTATGATATATAATAGATGACACAGGACAAGACCTGCCCTGCAACCCAGGCGTGTGCCCTAGACTAGGAATCAAACCGGAGACCCTTTGGTTCACAGTCTAGCACTCACTCCACTGAGCCACGCCAGCTAGGGTGTGATATAATAGTATTTTCTAAAGAAATAGTAATAGTTAAAAATGTAGGTTATTAGATTCTTATTTACATATTCAAAATTTAACATATTCAAAATTCCTAAGTCAATTGATAAATTTAATTGTTAATAATTATCATGAAATGCTTATATCAGGTCAGAAAACATTGTGAGCTGTGAAAGAAATATACTATAGCTACAAGATACTGAAGACTGAAAATGTAAGCACAGATGATATTCAACGCACATAGTCAATATTAAAATTAAGCAACCTAAGCCACTTTCAGACAATGTCATACTTCCTTACTATATTTTTAAAAGATTTTATTCATTTATTTTTAGAGAGAGTGGAATGGAGGGAGAAAGGGAGAGAAACATCAATGTATGTTTTCCTCTTGTGCACCCCATACAGGGACCTGGTCGCAACCCAGGCCTGTGCCCTGACTGGGAATTGAACCGAAGACCCTCTTCACAGTCCAGTGCTCAGTCCACTGAGCCACACCAACCAGGGCTCCTTATTATATTTTAAATCATAATTAAACTTCCCTTTATCAATCAATTCACTGGTCTGTCTTTAATATTATTTCAATATTATATGTGTGTACAAGGCTACCACTGTGCTTAGACCTTGTACAATTTAATTGTATAAAATTTATTCATATACATCCGTATGAGCAAATTTGATATAATCTTTTGGTGCTCTGATAAAATGTATCCAAAGCTTTTCAAAAAGTAATACCTTTTGCTTCAACAGCCCACTTCAAGGAAAATAAGCTATAAACATAATTAAACTTGTATGACAATACCTTGTTACAAGGATAGTCAATGAAGCATATATATGTACATATGCACATATTATATATAATTATATATATAAAATGTCTGTCCAGAAAGTATCCAGCCATGTCATATGAAAAATAGAGATATTTATTGAAGAAGATACAAGATACAAGAAACATTGTACATAGGACAATGATGCCTCAGTCCCCTTCAAAGTAGGCACCTTGGGACCTCACACAGTTCTCCCAATAGCCATCAGCTGCCCTGTTGCATTTTTCTGAATCTCATGCATGGTCTGAAATCTCTTCCCCTTCAAAGATGATTTCAGTTGTGGGAAAAGCCAGAAGTCACAGGGTGCCTAATCTGGGCTGTAGGTGGACTGAGTCACCTGGGTGATTTGATGTTTTGCCAAAAAACTCTGCAAAAGATGTGATGCATGAGCAGGCGTGTTGTCATGATGGAGCTGCATATCACCAGCTGCCCAGAGTGCGACCTTCTGAATTATCCAAACAGTTTCCGCGGAGGAATGTTCGAGCATCACCAAAATTTGATGCAGATTTATTGCTCTACTTGCTCAGTCATTTTGAATGTGATGACCACAGAGTACACATATTCACTAAATGGCGTCTACCACTCCCACTGACTAGAACAATGAAGTCGTCATTGTTCACACATGTGCATTCCAGTCCTCCCTCCTTGGCTGCCAGGTTACATCGATGTCACACAAACCATTCTCATTATATTAAAAATTGTTGGACCTTTTCTGGACACTATATATATATATATATATATATATATATATATATATATATATATCCTATCTCTAGTTCTCTCTGTCTCTCCATATCTATCTATCTATATCTATATCTATATCTATATCTATATCTATATCTATATCTATATCTATATCTATATCTATATATCTCCAGCTCTATTGCCTTGTAGGTAGGATAGAGCTGGAGTAGAAAGGGTCGGGCCCAGAGGCTGGCTGTCCCTGTGGTGACATATTCTGGCAGAACTCAAAGGAACAGGAGAATTTTCTATTCTAAACTGCTTTCAAGGTAATGACAGTGCATAAGGGTTTCCTTTTATTTTTTAATAGGGATAATTCCGATTATCTTTGTTTTGAATAAGCAACTCTTTTACTACTAGCTCAAGAGCCTTCTTACATAAGGTTCATTTCAATGTTTGGATTCATGAAACTTATGTAATAATGCTTTCCAAGATATAATAACTATTTCTTAATACCCACAAGACTTTGGAATAAAATAAAATGTTTTACAGTTATTGCTGTGAATACTACCAATAATCATAGTACCATCCCTCTTATGGCTTATTTAATAAAGACACACACACCTTACATAGGTAACATCTGTTACATGTATCTCCACCAACTATCAAGATACAGACTCACACAAGGTCGAGCTATGGAAAGAGGCCATCCATCTTAGTTCTACAGATACACGTCATATCCCTCTGAGACAGTTTTAATGTGCTAACTTTAATATTTATGTAAACCTAGGTCATTTTACTAGTATGAAGGGATATTCAATAAGTGAAATTGCATACACACCACTTGTCATATACATGTATAAGCAACCCAAAGACCATTAAAAAAAACTAAAACCCAAACTATGGTTGTGTTACTATTTCTTTTTCAACTTAATGCTGTTAGTTAACGGTTCCCAGTAGAGGCTCTTAAGCTTTCAAAATGTATTTTTTCTAGTGTCATAAACCTTAGAAGCAAAGTATAATATTTTGCTTTGCCAGGTACAACAACAACAACAACTGATATCTTAGAGAATGGCCCTGGCCAGTGAAAATCACAAGTAGCTTTTCATGAAAGCAAAGTTAGGTTAGTTTAAAAAAAGTTTTAATAAGCCCTGGCTGGTGTGGCTCAGTGGATTGAACACCGGACTTTGAAGCATCGGGTTGCTGGGCTGAGTCCCAGCCAGGGCTCATTTCTGGGTTGCGGCCAGGTTCCCTGGTGTGGGGTGTGTGAGAGGCAACCACACATTGATGTTTCTCTCCCTCCTTTCTTCCTCCCTTGCCCTCTGTTGAAAAATAAAAAAAAATTTACAAAGCTTTCATAAATCTACGAATCATGAATCGACATTTGTCAATCAATAATATTTCTACATATAATATATATAGCACTTTTTGCTTTAGGAAGAATTATGGGAGATCTTTTGTGTCTTACCCTTAGAAATGTCTCCTTATTTAAAATCTTAGGCCATATGTTATTCTATTTATATAAAAAATGACAAGGAATACTTTATTAATTGAAAACATGTACCCTCAAATTATTGACTCAAAATTTTACCTGTTCTCACATTAATGTATAGCCATGCAAATTAGGCATATATTAATGAAAGACAGGAGTAGCTGTGGGTGACTGTAGAAAGTACAATGAACCTCCAGAGGTTACCCCAACAACTGGCAAACCAGGTAGAGCAGAATGCTAAATGTTGATCTCATACTTACCAAAACTAAATCGACAGGAAGAACAACTTTAATTTTCCTTTTAAACTGTTCATTCAACTCTTTGACCAGCACAAGCACCACAATGCTCAGCAAGGATAAGAGTAGTGCTTCCAGTCGGACAGACTGGATGTTTTCAAAGACATATATGTATGTCTGCAACAATAAGAAATAATACAAAGAAAATTTAGGGTCACCCACAATATGACAACATCAGTCCCCAAATAAACTCAGCGAGGTCTTACTAAAGCATCTCAATGGTTATAGAATAGCGTGGTGGGATACAGATGCATGGTCAGTGCAAAGCTTTCATTCATTTACTTGCACACAATTGCTTTGCCCTTAATGCTTCCGTCAAACATACCGCTCCCTGGATCTGATTCAGATTGCTCTCTAAAAATGTTCCATTGAGGCAAGAACACCTGCCACTTCAGAGCAACCAAAGTGATGGAGATTTTAGCTATTTGAACTAGGGAATTAGATTCTTTTGGAAACACAGAATCAAGCATCTCCCAGAAAGAAGACACTGGAGAAACCACCATAGTAACAGAAGACAGAGAGCCCAACCTACAGTGATGGAGAGGCAAACCTACAGTGACCCAAGAGCAGAATAAAGGTAGAAGCCTGTGTTTTCTCTTAAAGGTGACAGCAAAGACTGCTTGTGCTGGAATCAATGAATGAACCTTTTGATTGGACAATCCTGCAGTATTTTAAGAAAAACGAGTGTTCCAGCTGAGACAATGAGGAGTGGTGACTGGCTCATTGTGCAAGAGTCTCAAATGTTCTTGATATTAATTTACATTCCAAGAAATTTATGTAACATTTTATTTTTCCATCTGTCTGAGTAGTTTTCAAAAAAGTGTAACAGTTGTGAAAACTCAGAAGCAGGAAGCACAGAGAGTGAAACCCCAATGTATTAATTCACACTCCTGCAGGTTCTCTGACTGCAGGTCCACAGCCTCTGTCTGGTCCTCTGTTCCACACCTCTGTGCTGAGCTCAGGTCTGCCAGTTCACATTCCACCTAGGTGCCCAAGAGCAAGTGTGCACTTACTTATCATCACCAGATTCTATGTCGAAACTCACTGTCCCAATGTGCCAGTGTAGCCTATGCATGATACAAAATTATTTCTTAACCTAAGGGCCAAATCATCACAATTCTCGACACTGGGATATCAGCTTTTATTTTGAAACCTTGTCAGAGAACTAAAGCATCATTCCAACCTAACGGTACATGGCTCCGTGACACTGAAAAACAAGAGTTGCTCCTCTTCATTTTCCATCAACACAAAGCATAGCGACTTCCACCAGCTGAATAATGTGAATTTAAAGTCAGCCATCTAAAAATATTTCTAAACCTGATTCCATTTCAGAGTAAAAAATTACAAAAGACACCCAAAAGCCACACAGTATTTGACCTACAAGGCAAAGATAAAGTAGCTTGCAGTTTGCCTCACAAGAAAACCAAAATTTTAAAAAATCCTACAGAAAACACTTTACAGTAGCATTTTATGCAGCAGAAAAACAAACGGAAAGACTTTCAGGTCCCGTATAGGGCTACCCTGCTTCTTTTCACACAACTAGTGAAAGGAGGGATGGTTATTTCTGTGTGGTTATCATACATGTGAACATATCTGCAGAGCCAATTTGCAACCCACTCACATTTCCTTACACAGCACATGCACAGGTGAGCATGCCTTACCAGCCAGAGGGTCCAGGCACAATGTGGTGCTGATTTGGTTCTGTTTTGTAGGCCTGGTATCACCAAAAGTCTTACCCTGGTCTGCTTCTGTTTCATCTAGACCTTGGAATTCTGTAGCTTCCAGGACGAGTTCCAGTGTTCTTCTTTTATTAGATAAGTATATTATTGTACTCCCATATATTAAGTTACTACTCAATCATTCAAATAAAAAATTAAAAATAGGAATATTCTTATCATAAAACATGGTATGTATATACATGGTATGCACTGATAAATGTGTATGTATGCAATGCAGTATATAACATTACATTGCAGAAGATCAGCATATGTCATCTTAAAATATGCTTCTTTGACATAAAGGGCTATTTTAAGACTATGATTGTGAAAAACAGCAGACAGTAAGTTTTGAAAACAGAATGTAAATTACCCTTTTTAAGGGGTATTTAGACTTATAAAAGAAATCTCCATTTGTGGGGTGTTTCCCTCTCTGTACCAGAAAGAATCGGATGACTCAAAATCACAAGACACTCTGATCGACAGGGAAGGCACCAACGTAAATCTACACAACAGCCTTACCCTGGTTCACAGTGCTTTTCCCGGTCCCCTTCCAGTAGCTCGCCCACCCCACATCCTTCTTCCTGTGCTTTAGGTGAAGACAGTATATAACCCCAAGTGCTAGCCACCTCTATTGAGTTACTCATCCCTGAATTTCTCTCATGTACATATCAGATATACATGTTAATACACTTATGGTTTCCTCCTGTTAATCTGTTTTCTGATAGAGTGGCCATAGCTGAGAACCTAGAACAGTAAAAGGAAAATATTTTTTCCTCCTCTACAACATAAAATTAAACAATATGAACCTCGGTAGCCTGCAAGTTTATTAACAAGACATCAATTTTCATTTAAAGCTCCAATAGAATGACTTCCTGAAAAGTCATAGATTGTAGGCCAGCTTCCACTAGACCAAGAACAATAGACTTATGAGCAGGATATGCTGAAGCTGGCCACGTGTTCCCCTGTCAGGTTCACGAGGCTTTTAATAACTGACTATCTGCTACTGGGGCTCCAGCCACCAATTTTGGCCAAGCTTGTGATTTGATCCATGCCAGGGTTCACAATAATGAAAGAATGTGGTTGAGTGTATTGTTGTTAAACTTGGCCATGATCCCAGTAGATGGCCTCCATTAGAAGCTGGCAACATATCTGACTCACAAAAAATTGTGTTATTTTTTTCCTAATCAAGTTCCCAAACTATATCATATTCAATTGTTTATTACAGAGTTGTTTCCAAAATTAATAAATATTATTCATTAAACAGTTTACTATCCTAAATCACATTTAAAATATCCTGCAAGATTATATTTAAACCCAAGAAATAATTCAGGATTATAATTAACCAAATTCAACTTTGAAATATACACCCAAAATGGATGAACAGAGACATATGGAAAACTTACATAAAAGAATCCAAGTGGCCCAGATATATAGGGCATTTTCATCCCCAGGATATACTTTACTTGGGAAGTGACGACATGTGTGGCAGCCCCAGTTGTCATCGCGCTGATCACAGGCTCTGTAAGCAGGAAGGTAGCCCTGCCCAGTTGTACAACATACATAGCCACCTAAGAGGACAAAGAAAAATAGAATTTCCCCAGGTTGCTCGGCAGATTAATATCCAACACATTTTCACTTCACACAGACATAAAGAACTAAGATGAAATGGGTTTCCACAACTTCATATATTCAATATTTGAGTTTTCTTGAGAACATTATCAAGGTCCAAGACCGTAAATGTTATAAGAAACAATGAAAGCATTTCAATTAAAGTTAACATGTTTTTTCCCGGAATATTTACTTTCCTTTTTTTCTGTTTTTTAAATCATACATCTTACCAAAAAATACTAAAATCAGTTAATATATGGGGCTCTATGGGAAAAAATCAAATTTGCATTATATCTGTAATTAAAAATATAGCATCATTACTGGTGCATTAGTATGATTGCATCTGGACTGATAAGACAAAAGAAAAGAAAGAATTTTTTCTTAAATTAAACACCAGGAAGTTCCTTGGTATTTCATTCCTGTGGTGTTTTCAGTAACCACAGGTGATGGACGCTATGTGTATGAATTAATTACTTTAATCCTTACGGTAAGTTGGAACCAAGGGCAGGGGCTCGTGCATAGGGTAAGGTAGGGCAGGAGGAATGAGTTGAGACATGTTCCACAAAAACTTTGTCCTTGAGGAATAGGTAGGCGTGCCAGGAACCCCTATTCATATCAGTTGCGTTGGGAAAGATGGCCCTTTCTGCCTTCCTTGCCCTAGGATCCCATGTTTCACCCCTTTCCCTCCAGCTGTCTGTCTCACCTGCTATATTTTTGTTGGACCAGAGGGTGAGGAGAGGTATTGCCTCCTCTTCTACCAGAGGGGGGCTGGCTAGAGGTGCAACCTGGGGCTTGGTCTGGAACCCACCACTGAGCCCCAAAGCCAGGACACCTGGGGAAGCCAGAACTAAGACCTCTTCAACATGGTTTCTTTAAGATGCTCCACCTCCACTGTATCTCAGTCTCCATGGGGGCAGTTGGCTGTAGGAGGAGAAAATGAGGAGCAGGATCCTTTGTCCTGAGAGTCTGAGCACCAGGTCCTCTGGTGACTCAGGTGTCTTTGTAATCCGGGCTTCTCCTGGACCACTGTCCCAGTCCCACCCTCTAATGGACCTACTCCCAGAAGCCCCATTTCACTTTTGTTTCATCTACCTCTTCGAAAGACAACAGGAATAAATTAGGTGGTGGCAACTCCACTTGCTTGGGGGAAGGGAGCAGGGCGGGATTTCTTTTTCCAAAGGAAAATACTACCTTAAAAATACATTCCAAACAATTAAAAAAAATAAATTTAAAGAAGGATACATTTTCCAGTGACTACTGTATTATTTTAGTTCCCCAAACTTTGGTCCTTTTTCCCCCCATAAATAAGTTTCATTTTTATGTTCTCTACTCATTTAAGATAATGCACTACTCTTAACAAACACAGCTTTCATGGCCTTACCTGCTCCTGCCCCTCTACACTATTCCTGCCCCTGAGTCCTACCTTTGCTTCTCACCTGTTACCACTCCCCTACCCCGGCCAGGTGACTTTCATCATCCCCACGGAGACCCAAGGCTTTGGGTGTGTGGGGTTATTTAAGTCTTGACTCACCCTTTCTCCTGGGGGGATTGAGGGGGCAACTTGTAACACCTCTGTACAAATTTTAGATAACCCACTGCAGTGGAAAAGTGTTCAAGATGAATTTCAGCAAATAATGAGTTAGCATCGCGAATAAACATCTTCCACCACAGTTTGAATTCTCCCGTCTCCAGCATCTTGACCCTGATCTCAGATCCAGAATAAGCCCAAAGAGGCCCTCCCCTGAGGCAGAGTGAATGGGTATGAAGGAGAGGCCTCTTACTCGGGACAGTGAGAAATACTCCACTATGTACGTCAATCACAATGAGGGCAGAGAGGGAGGGGACACACGTTTGTGACTGTGAAGTGTGACCACTTTGAAAGTTGCACTTTGCTGGAAATCTGCCAGCCATCACCACCGGTCCGGTGCATCCTTTCTCCCACTCTTTAATCTGGCCTCGCCTTTGTCTGGGGGAGGTGGGGCGGCGGGCTCAGACTTCTGCAGTTTGCTCTTTCGCTGTATGAGCATCCAGTGTCAGCCACAAACCACTTCATTCCAGTTTCCATTTCAAAATAAAAGGAAACATATTGAAAGAAATCAAAAGGACATGATTGACTACTTTATACCTAGTAGGCTTAAAACCTCAAAAACACAAAGGACAAAAAGCCATTTCTTGAGTCTCCCCCAAGTTTTAAGAAATGGAAAAATACTGTTTTGCCTGGAGACTGTCAAGTAGCTCTACGGGCCAATATTAATTAGATATTGGACTTACTTGTATATGGAGAAGAGCAACAGACAAAGATGGGTTAAAGGGGCATGTCTTAAGAAACCCAAGAATTAATTGAAAAATCATGTTCTTTAAATATTTCCTTGCTACTTCTAGCATCATATTTCACTGCAACACCATTTCGTAACCAGAGGAAATCATCAACTCTGAGAGGCAGCTGTGTGTCGAGCCCCACTAGGCACAAGATGACAGGAAGAATCACTGCTCTCCCCTCTCACTATCGCCACGGCGATGATGAGCGCTTCTCAGCAGAAAGAGACCTTTGAGGAGATGGCCCCCTCTTTGACTGAATGCACCTGTGCAAACTCAGCTATAGAAACTGCAAAAAAACAAAATTCACTGTTTGGAATTAACAGTAAATTATATCCATGAGTATCCACACTGGAAATAGGACATGTTGATATGTCTTCTCAGTGTGTTCTTTATCATTTTTAGGTCAGGTCTTAAAATTCTTGTTAGAAAATAAGATTAATCCTTAAGGAAATCAGAGGAAAGAAGAGCAATGAGATCTCCTTCTGTCAAGAGGTCACACTGATGAAAGTGAAAATACAAAGTGCTATCTGGTACCACGAAAGCCTAAATTGCAAAAATGTCATTTCTATCATATACATCATGCCTTGGCCAAAAGCAGCAATGCTCTGAACTCATATCAGAACGGAGTTTTCTGGGTTCAAACCTAAAATCTTAAGTTCTGATCCTGGCTCCACTATGTCTTAGCCTCGTGGCTGTGGAAAATCTATCAAACTTTTCTAACGCTCATCATCACCGGCATCATTACAGTGATGTCTGTGCTGCCTTATAGAACTGTTTCAAGTTGAATGTGAAATAATAAGTAATACATGAAAGAGTTTTGAAACTTGTATGTGATGCACTAGTAACATCATGACGGGTCAGAAATAAAATACAAACAGTGAAATGACAATAAACTCACAACTATCAACAAATGAACCTGAAAAAAAAAAAGGAAAGAAAAACAACGAAAGCAAAAACTAAGCAAACTACTAGAACAGGAACAGAATCAGAGAAATGACATCATATGGAGGGTTTTCAGTGGGGAGGGGGAGGAGAGGAGTGGGGGGAAAAGGTACAGGGAAGAAGAAGCATAATTGGTAGGCATTAAATAGATGGGGAGAAGCCAAAAATGGTATAGGAAATAAAGAGCTCAAAGAACTTATATGTACAACCCATGGACATGAACTAAGGGGGGTG
>PVKM010007317.1:0-11868 GCA_004027735.1 Carollia perspicillata | reverse complement strand
AATATATAATAAAGAAAATAATATGAATTGCCAAAGTAGAAATCAAGTAATTTGTTCTACGAACATAGGAAGCCAAAGCAGCCACTTCTACTGCTAACATTTTTTTTCCTGAAACCATGTTTGTTTGTCAAAGTAGAAATTTCCTGAGGGAAATACCCAATCAATAAATGGTATAAGCACAGAAAGAAAACACTGATCTTTCCGGCAACTCTGGATTTATAGTCTGGTGATTTTCAGCCTGAAGACAAAACCACTTAAGAAAAACATTGAACGATTTTTTTCCTAAGCATGTCTCCGCTAGTAAGTTACTTCCAATTTAAGACGTTAACTCTCACAGGCCATAGAATTAAATCTGAAATTACTGGAGGAACATGAACACCAGAGAGCTGGATTTTCATCTCAGCGAACTGCAGCATACAAACAATCCAAACATTTGGAATTATGAAACCTGTTCACTGACATGGAATTTTATGCACACACAGAATTTTGGAAAGTTTTATCTATATACTAAGAAGTTTTACCTTCATTTATCTTGAGCAGCAACCTTTTGAGAGTCCTTGTATAGACCATCACCATTGTACCTTCTGTTCTTATTTGTTTCCTAAATCCATCACTTACTTAGAGAGGCTAATGGCCTGTCAGGTCTGAGAAACCTGTCAGGTCTCCTAACCTCAAGTCAGTCACCAACCACTTCCAGCCAATCACTATCTTCTAGTAGCGGCTTCTTTTTCATTTCCACAACTGAAATGTTAGGAAAGGAAGGATTCTGGAAAAGCACAGGATACAATAAGAATTCAAGCACTTCAAATGTTGAAAATATGGGTATCTCCTTACAACAGAAGCCAGACAAGATAAAGTACCCTCTTTTAAAACTTATACAAGACTTAAATATTTTGATAATATTCTATTTGTACACACATTTTGTGCTTAAAAAAAATTTTTCCCAGCAAGAGAAAAATCCATGAAATGAAGAATTCTTAACTTTGAAAGGTCAAGAAGCTTCCTAAGATCTCATTTCTGATACAAACTCTTGGGCACATGAAGGATGATTGTGAACATGTGAGACTTAACCAAAGTGACATTTCTCTCTTCTGGATGACAACACTCTCCATAACCCAAGAAAATGCAGACATATTAAGAAAAAGAAACAGGAGGAGGAGGAGAAGAAATTGAAGAACTGAAAGTTCTTTTATATCCATAAAATATTACAAATTTTAAGGACCTTTTTTAAGCAAATAACTTCATAAACAACCACATTAGTTCTTTTTACTAATAATATGGATGATAATAATGTTGCTCTGGCTAGCCAACTCCCAAAATTTGCCCATGCAACATTTTACGAGAAAGTAAATTTCACACATGATACTCTAGCTGTTTGCAGTAATGCTAACACTGAAAACCTGATGCACATCACCAAATTCATTAGCACACTATTTGGTGATGCTTCTATAAATACCATGTATTCTGTGTGAATTGAATATACCTCAGGTTTCGGTCCACTTTTTACAAGTGGGCTTCAAACAGTGTATAAAAGAAAGTGTGCATAGCAAACAACTCTACCACCCAAGTGATGGAATGCAGCATTCACTTCAAGTTTTATCAGTTTGTCTGCAATTTATTCATTTAATGATTTTTTTAAAATACAATACCAGTCAGGGGCTAAGCACAGCATTGTTGAAGTACACAGAAATGAAGGTATAGTTTTTTAAATATTTTATTTATTTATTTTTAGAGAGAGGGGAAGGGAAAGAGAAAGAGAGGGAGAGAAACATCAATGTGTGGTAGACTCTCACGTGTCCCCTACTGGGGACCTGGCCTGCAACCCAGGCATGTGCCCTGACTGGGAATGGAACCAGCGACCCTTTAATTTGCAGCCTGTGCTCAATCTACTGAGCTACACCAGCCAGGGCTAAAGGTGTAGTTTACGGTTTAAAAGATTCTATAAAGAAAGGTGAAATGATGATACTGAGAAGTGGATGTAATATTTGGTTGAGAATTTTTGCATGCATGTTCATTGAGGATATTGGCCTATAATCTTCTTCAATGTAATGTGTTTGCCTGATTTCACAATCAGGACAATAGTGGCATTGGAAAATGTGTTGGAGCCTTCTCTCCTCTTGAATTTTTTGAAATAGTTGGAAAAGAACAGTTTATTCTTTTTGTACATATTGTATTATTTTATTTTTTGTTAATTTTTCTTTGAATGTTTGGTAAACTTCACCCGTGAAGCCATCCAATCTAGGACTTTTGTTTGCTGTGCATTTTTTGTTACTGATTTGATTTTGTTGACAGTGATTGGTCTGCTCAGATTGATTACCTGTTTCTTCTTCATTCAGTCTTGGAAGATTGTGTGTTTCTAAGATTTTATTCACTTCTTCCATATTGTTCATTTTTATCTAGTTGTTTATACTATTTTCCTATAACCATCTGTATTTCTGTGTTGTCAGGTGTCTCTTGTCTGCACTGAATTCTGATTTTACTCAGGCCTACTTCTTTTCTTGATGAGTCTGGTTAATGGTTTATCGATACTGTTTGTCTTTTCAGAGAACCAGCTCTTGGTTTCATTGACCTTTTGCGTTGCCTTTTTTATACTATATTTCACTTATTTTCACTCTGATCTTTATTATTTCCTTTCTTCTACTCACTTTGCGCTTAGTTTGTTGTACCTTTTTAAGTTCTGTTAGGTGTAGGTTAAATAGTGTATTTGATGTTTTTCTTATTTTTTGAGGTAGCATTATATTCTATGAATTCCCTTCTTAGGATTGTTTTCACTGTGTCCCATAGAGTTTGGGTTGTGATGTTTGCATTTTCATTTGTCTCAAGGTATCTTGTAATTTTCTTCCTTGATCTCATTGTTAACACATTCACTGTTCTGTTACATGTTATTTAGACTCCATGTGTTTTTCCATTTTTCTTTTGATTTATAATTTCCTCTTATTGTGGTCAAAGAAGATGCTCAATATCATTTCAATCTTCCCCAATTTATGGGGACTTGTTTTGTTGCCTGGCATGTGTGCACTTGAGAAGCATGTGTATTCTGTTGCTTTGGGGTGAAATGCTCTAAAAATATCAATTAAATCCATCTGGTCTTATGTGGCATTCATGGCTGCTATTTCTTTGTTGACTGTATCACTGCCAAGCTCTCCCTTTATGTCCATCAGGATTTGCTTTATATACAAAGTGCTCGTATGTTGTGCACCTCAGGCACTCGCCAGGTTGCGGTAAGTTGTGTTGCCCAAGTTAATGCAGATTCGGATTTGGCACCAGTGCTGGGCTTGAAGATACTCAGCAGAAGTTTCAGTGGACACACAGACCAGCCACTACTGGCGTGGGGGCTGGGGACCTTTGTAGTGGTGCTGGGGTCTAAGGGACTTATCACAGTGGAGCAAGTGCAGCTCACCAAGCCAACGCAGATTCAGATTTCGTGGCTTGTGGGGAGGGCTCAATCTGGAGACAATGGTGGTTGTCCCTCCAGCCCTCACCCTGAAGCCACCCAACTCAGTTTCTCCCTGTATGTCTCTGGAAATCCCCACGCTTCACGAGAATTCCTTGAGAGTCTTTTAATAAAGACTGAATGCAGGCTGAGGCTGGCCGACACTGAGAGAGCCTTGGGACATGGATGAGTTAGTTAGGGCAGGGTCTCAGGGAATCCTTAGGGTGGAGCTAGTGGAGTTCACCAGGTTAATGCAGATTCAGATTGGGTGGTGAGGGGGATGGGCTCAACACAGGAAAGAGTGCCCATCACTGCCACACACCTGCCATCTGGGGACCTTTGTGGATGGCTCAACACAGGGACAATGGCAGCCATCTCTCCAGCCCTCTCCCCAAAACCACACAACTCGGTTTCTCCCTGTACATCTATGACACTTTCCAAGCTGCTGTCCCTCAGCTGAAGCCAAAGGTGAGGACCTGCAAGTGTGAGTTTGTGCACTGGCCCTTTAAGAGTATGCCTACGTTTTCAGTAGCCTTCCATCTCACCCTGACTAACTGAATCCCCTCTGATTTTATCACCAGATGTTATGTGGGTCCTTTCTTCCATACTGGTGTCCCAAGTTGAGGAGCCTAGCATGGGGACGAGACCCCTCACTCCTGAGGGGGCACCTCATCAGTTGAGATATCCGTCCAGATTCTCCACCACCACACATGGGAGCAGGCCCGGCTTGTTTCACATTTCTGCTTCTGCTACCAGTCTCGATGTGGCTTTTTCTGGACATCCTCAGGTACAGAACTTCTTTTCAGGTAGCCTTCAGAGAGTTCTCCAGGTTCACTGTTCTATAATTTAGTTGTAATTTTGATGTGGTCCTGTGAGGAGGGGCATGCAGCATCTGCCTGCCCCTCCACCGTGACCAGCACCTACACACGTTATTAGTACCTTAATGGAGACTCTAATGGCATTTTGAGTTAGCCCAAGAAAAGGCAAGAACGCTCACTGTTTCCACCATGATTTAACATTACAGTGGTGTTATCACCTAATGTAACCAGACAAGAGAAATCATGAGTTACATCAATTTATAAAGAAGTAAAAATGTTTCTAGAAAATACTAGCGATTCAATAAACAATAAAACCAAATAGTGAAGTCAATAAATTATCAGGATGTATAGTCAACATACAAAAATCAATATCTTTTTGTAAAAACAAATAGTAGACAGCTAGAGGTCAAAATGGTAAAAAAAAAATCCTCTTTTATAATAGCAATAATGATGATTAAATACTCAGGAATAAACTTGATAAAAATGTGTAAAACCTGTAAGAGAAAACTCTCTTATGAGACATAGAATTAGATTTAAACAAACAAATAAAAGGCATCCCTATTCCTGGATAGGACAACTCCACATTATAAAAAATTTCAATTTAACACAACCACATAAAAATATAAACAAGTTTTTTTAAATGAAGCTAGACAAGTTGATACTAAAGTTTGTAAGAAAAAAACAAATATGCAGAAATAGTCAGGCATACACTAAGACCTAAAAAGTACAAAGGAGAGCTAGTCTTAGCAGATATTAAAGCACACTATAAGTCCCCATAATTAAAGCAGGGTACTACTGCCATAAGAATAAAATTACAGGCCAGTAGAATAGACAAGAAAGTCCTGAGATAGATGAAAATAAGTATAGAAATAATAAGGCTGGCATCTTAAATTATGGAAGCAAAGACAGGCTTTTTGATAAATGTTGCTGGCCCAACTGGGCAGCCACTTAGAAAGAAATAAAACTAGATTCATATTTCACATTGTATTCAAGTATAAATTACACACTGATTTGAAAACTAAAGAGACAAATTATATAGATAATAATTCAATAAATTTAACTAGAACAATATGATAAATTCCTCTGTAGATTCAGTGTAGGAAAATGTTTTTTAATGCTGACTCAAAATCCAGGGCAATAAAAGAAACGATTCATAAATTCGAGTTCCTAACTCTTTTAAATGCATTGTAAAATAAAACCAAAGAAAAACTGCCTAATTAGCAGAAAAGATCTGCAATGTATATCACAGATAAAGAGCTAATATCCATAGCATATTAAGAACTCTTAAAAATTCAAGGGAAAATCAGCCCTCAACCAACTGATACATAAATGGGAAAGATACATGAACAGACAGTTCACCACATTGATACAAAATGATCTTACATGAAAATATGTTGACCTTCAGAATGATTTGCAGGATGTATAGTTAAGTGAAGAAAGAAAGATACAAAAAAATACTATCTTTCATGTAGGAAAGAAAGCAAGTAAGAAAATATGCAGGTATCTTCTCACTTTGCAAAGTGAAACACAAGAAGCATACACTGGAAACGAATGAGACGTCACCTCTAGGAGGTGAGTGAGAACAGAGCGGAAGTGGGAAGGAATGGACCTGGGGAGAAAAGGGTGGGCAGAGCGACTCTTCCCTGAGTGCGCTTTTTCAATAGCTCCCTCCTGATATAGTAGTAATTAAAATCAACAAGGGCTAGACTCACTTAATTTTCTTAAATCAAAATTACTACTTGGCATGATGTCTGTTATTTCTTGGTTTTCAGGTTCCTGAATTAACAGTTTATTTTTTAATTCAACAACTTTTCTGAGAATCCGTCATGTGAAGAGTTCTATACTAAGTTTAATAAAGACTTTAAAATGGATTAAGATATTGTAATTAACCTGAAGGACCTTGTGCTCTAAACAACATCTTGTGTGGAAAAAACACCAAAATATTTTGGATGTCCAGAAAGTTGGAAGAAATGAAAAAAAAAAACCAAAACCCAAAACCCCAATTCTCAAAGTAAAATCAGAAATTTTATGCTACGAAGATAATTTGCTGTAAGTATACTATTAATATAATTTTAATTTCTTTATTATTTTATGCCATATTTTCTTCTAAAAATGGCATAAGAAAAGTTAAAATTAAAGAGATGGACATCTTAGAATCGTTAAAACTTTTAGGGAATATATGCCATGTAAAGAATTGGAAAGAGAAGTCCGTGGGAAAAAATAGGCAAATAAAAGCTAAAATTTAGGTGGGGGGGAAAAAAACTCACTTGTGAAGTACCAGAAAAAAGGCAAAAAAGGAAAGCACTGATAAGACACAGATGCCCATAAAGCAGATCATTTCATCAATCGAATAGGTGGCCAGCCATCGTTGATCCTTAAGAATCTGTTTCTATGACCTCTTGTTACACAAGAAACAGTGCAAGCCTCTGATAGTAGGATTCTCTGTTCCTTACAGCCGAGAGAATTTACAACTGATACACAGTCTGTGAACCAGACCAGATGTGATTGTTTCAAACACCTTAACAAAATAACTGTATTAACCTAAACAATCCCATTAGTTAGACCTTTAAAGGAGGAAAAAAATCAACCCGAAAATAATATACAAGCAAAACAAACCAAAAGGAAATAAATAACATGAGGTAAACAAATGAACACCTTCCTGGGTTTGTACAAACTGGATACTTGGCATGGCCCTCAGATTTGGTGGATTTCACAGCTGACCAGGAAAAGAAAAAGGAATGGAGCGGCTGAATCCCAAAGACCTGACGGGCTTCGGGTTCCGACTGACTACAGAGAGAGGAGTTTAGAGGTCAAAGGAAGTCTGGCCACCTGCTTAAAAACTGGCTAAAACACAGGTCACATATCCAGTATCAGCACTAAGGACAAAGGAAAACAGACGTTTGAAGCTATAACTCTCTGGACAAGATTTTACTTGTAACGAAAGCTATTGAAATCCAAATTATTTTTATTATCTTCAATAATATCCCATTTTAGTCTGCGATTCTAGACTTTCATTCTAGGAAATGAGACAACTTTCTTCTCAGTTCTCACACAAGGATATGCTCATTGTTGTTGTTGTTTTAAGAGAGGGAGGAAGGGAGAAAGATGGAGAGAGGAGGAGGGAGGGAGAGAGAACCATCTGTGTGAGAGAGAAACATTGATTGGCTGCCTCCTTACATGCCCAGCTGGGGATCAAACCTGCAACCTAGGCATGTGCCCTGACTGGGAATCAAACCCACAACCTTCTGGTGTATGGGACGATGCTCCAAGCTACTGAGCCACCTGGCCAGGGTGAGACATTATTTTTTTTATTATGTTAAAGTCCTGGCTCTTATTTTTGTATTTTATCATTTAAATTTTAATCCAAATATGGTAAATGATAACAAAATAGCCAGTGATTATTTTAAATTTATGGAAAATGGTAAAAATGAGCCTAAGTAGAAGATTGCTGGGTCTAATTGCTAATTATATATGTTCTTAGATTTTAAAATATACCTTAATAGAATAAGAGAATGTTTAAATCTAACAAAAATTATAAATTTAAAGAGAAATATGAATGGAAAATAATAGGACCAGAAGAAATAGCAATACTATATTTGTTGTGTTAATACAAAGATTTTTATTTTAAATAAACAGAAATTAGGAAACCCTATACCAAATCTATGGCAACATATCCATGTCTGAATGACAAGTTCATGAGGCTGATTATTTCTGAGATGGATACAGATGACACGTCTATCAGAGGGCCTCACACAGGGCAATCGGGGAGGAAAAGGCCACTATTTCTGCCTATGCGAGTCTCAGAATAGGCTGGCACCATCCATGTTTAAAAATATACAGCAAAGGATATAGGGTGCCTAAGCACCCAGTTTGTGTTTCACGAAAGCACAGACATCAGCCACAGAAAATACCTATTGGCCTTCTAGTCCAGTAATCTCCTAGGCAGAGCTGCCTGCAGATGGGCTGTTTTCTAAAGAGCTGTGAAGACTCGAGTTTCACATCAAGTTTTCTGTCCTCTCCACGAAGATGGAAGGGAATGTGATTCTACAAAAGTTAAGTTCCTAACCTCTAGGTCACATGGTTCCTTCCTATCATTCAATTTCAGACAATCATCAACTATTTTTCTCTCTTCTTTGTGTTTACATCATCTTCGACCTTGTGAATAATGTCATACTGTGAAATAGGGCATCCACCCACCCAGGTAATTCATGTGCACATGATTCAGTTTAAAATGAAAGAGTAAGCCAAAACACCTCTAAAACAGGTAATCAATGGCTAATCGCCAGTACTTGTCGACATGTATTTTATATTCACTTCTGAGTTATCTAATTTTGACAACTGACTAGAAGCAGCAAACGATATGGTCTGATGTCTTGAAAAAGTATACTGGAGCAGATCTGGAAAACACACACACCTGATGCTGAAAGGTGTGGGCAAAGACTGGTCCAGGCAGACTGATGCGCCAACACTCACCCCAGCAAGTCCGTGGCACCAACTAAACACCGTTTACTATTGATGTAGGCAGTATCGTCATCACTGTGAAAACCGGGAAGGATCGTAGAAACAGCCATGTCTCCTTCCTATTATGAAAATTCTGCTACAACATTATCGCATGGTGATGACTGTATCACTGTGTGAACATGAGGCCTTCCTCACTGCCTCATAGGGAAGTCCGATCCATTGTGTGAGACACTTTGGAGAAAGCTCGTTCTTAAAAAGTCAAAAACTGCTTCTCCTGCTTCTCTGTAACTTCCGTTTATTAATTCTAACTCATTTACTCAACCAGCACTTATAGAGTAATTATTTTATGTAGCAGACCGTACTTGCATAAAGACAACACATATCCCCTAATCCATCGAGACAGACACACCCATGAACATGAATAAAACCAAAACGCCAGTTGCCTTTCCTTCGCTACTGTCTCAGTTTCTTCGCCCCCACGTCTCCGCACTGCTTACCTGAATCACACCACCCAAGAAGGCAACAGCTGCGGCAATACCGATCCTTCGCATCTCAAAGTCAGATAAGCCCCGCGTGCTTGTGTTACTCTGTGCAGTTAGGTTCTGGCTACTCAGAGGGACAAGACGTTCCACGGCGTTGGCGGATATTAAGGATGTCAGGGCAAAAGTGCCTAAAAGGGGGAGTGGGGTGGGGAATGTCCTATTAGTAACAGACTCAATGAAAGTTGTTGAAATCCACCATTGAAGTAGAATCTATATTGTAGACCCAAGCAGATCTATTTATTAGTAACATTCTCCTCCGCACCCCCCACTCCTCTACTCTTTGTTCCACTCCACAGAAGAAACAGAAGATTACCTACCTATACACATTCCTTCCATTTAGAGCCACACCCACCTGTTTGCTGTTCCCTCCCAGGCCATACCTGTGCCCACCTCTCCGCAGACCTGCATAGAGAATGTCCTCAGGGCAGAGATTAAGATCACATACTGGGTATAAATCCAGCATATCACCCTGAGTTAAATTACCTCACTTGTAAAATGAGAGTCACATATCTACATTTCAGAGTTTGGGGAAATATAAACAAGATTATAGATATAAAAACCTCAGAAGGCTCAGTGGTGAAATATGAGTTCTTTGCATGAATCCGAAGCTCTTTGCCTGACAGGCTGGCTCTTCCATCTCCCTGTACACACTCCTTTGTCTTTCAAGGTCTGGCTTCAATCCCACATTCCTACGGGCTCATCCCAGATTCTGCAAGCCAGGTTTAATCTTTCTACTCCCTGTGCTCTCATAGCAGATTAGACCTTTATTAGAGTGGACCTTTATTAGAGTGTGACAACATGTTGTAGCCCATACAGCGATTACTGTATTTTGCCATGGGCAAGTTGCAGTTTTGCCCAAATTTTTGAGGGAAAAATAACCATGCACATTTACATGGTTAGTACTAATTCCGTATCTATATAAATGCTTTTAGTTCTTTTATGTTTATGCATTAACAGCATAACTCTAGAAAGCAATAATGATATCCATATGCAAAATAATACCTTGAAATACGATACTCAGTTTTGTTTCTAAATATAAAAAAATAAATAATTGAATAAGAAATGAAATTAAAAAATTAAAATGAAAGATATTTTCCTGAAAGTTTGGTGCAAGTTATAAATGAGAGCACATTATACATAGCAAAATATGGTATACCATTTCTGTCTACTGTAATTAGATAAAGTTCAATGGTATTTCCCAAGAGCAGTCCTGGCTTCACACAAATGTGGGACCATTTCCAGTGTGTTTTCTTCCTGTCAAGGGTTCTGATGCCTCTCTCAACAAAGCGGAAGAAGGAGTTTCCACACACATGCATACACCATAATAAAATACAATAAATTGATTTTTAAATAGAAATATGTTATCTATATTAAATGTCTGAAGAAAATTTTTAGTAAGATTCACTTGGTCCCTATGTTTAATATTAAAGGAAAATAAAAACTAATGATATTAGTAAATTAATATTTGTTAAATACAGTCACATAAATAGGTAAATATACCACCAAAAAGCAAGAGAATAATTGTTCTTTTACTGATGCCATAGAAATTACATGTATTTTGAAATTTACATGATTTATCAGTTAGCAACATTTGTTAAATAGTCTTATAGAATGGCCATTTCAAAACCATACCACCAGTAAAATGTCTATAGCAATTCCTTAAGAAACAAAGTAGTTTGTGTAAATGTACATGTATATCAAGTTGTGTGTTTATGACATTATGAAAAATTTTTTTGCCTTTTTCTTTTATCTTGTTTTTAACAGGAACTGCTTTGGGGTCAGCTCTAAAACAATCTGCTTTTTCTTGCTAATGACACATTTAAAATATCTTGAAAAATAAAAATATTTTTAGGAAATTAGAGAGCAGAATAATTTAGAAATAATAGGCGTCAAAATCTTCTAATTCATTATTGTGCTTTTCTACTTTTGCATCAACACAAAGGACAGTCCATTCATGAGCAACTGGCTGTAAACAAGAATGGTCTGGACTTCCGGTCTGGCCACACCTGGGCTATAACCCATGCACCTGTGAGTTTAGTCTGCGTTCTCACAGAAAACTTTCTGAATTGCAGGGTTTTTCTTCTTAACCTAAATATGCAGAAAATGTCTGTTTTAAAATGTTGAGGTTCCAGTCAAGATGGCAGTATTGCTAAACTTGGTACTCGAATCCTCCCACAAGCTCATCAAAATTACAACTAAACTACAGAAAAACCATCATTCAGACCCACCTGAAATCTAGGTGAAGAGAAGCCCGACAACTCCAAGACCCATGTTTTTAATCATCCCCTTCTATTATCAGATAACTGTACTTGTGACGCTTCAAACCAAATTATATTTGGTAATGCAGAGCGAAACAAGGTAAAAGACATATTAATTAAAGAACATTATAGACTATAGCTTAGAAAAAATCTAAAAGACCAATTATGTGGAAAATATTTTTCAATATTTAAATCACTGAACTTTATATATTCTTTTCTTTACCCCTCAAAGTGCTTATTTTTCTCCATTTCATTGTAAATTCAGAGCATTGTCCTTCTTTTTTGGCTTTTTACAACTAAAAAATTCAGAGTCTTTAACAGTAACCTGGTTATATAGTGATATAGTAATAAATTAC
>PVKM010007316.1:0-41727 GCA_004027735.1 Carollia perspicillata | reverse complement strand
GAGCATTCAGATTTAACTCTCCATCAGATATGTTGGCTATCTCCTCATCACTTAGCTGTCTTTCTAAAGCTTTCTGAAGCTCTCTTTCTTCTCTGTCCTTTCATTTGGGCCCTATTTCTTTGATATGTCGCACCTGTTAAGTTGTAAGGGGGCAGGCCTTAGGTATTCCCAGGGGCAGGGCAACCCCCCTTGCTGCACCGTGGTGCTGCCTGTGGGGAAGGGGCCAGAAAAGGAACAATGCAACTCGCCTGCCTGGCTCTACCACCCCTTTCCACAGAACTCTTGTTTGAGACTGGGAGTTTCTCCCACCGTGGCAACCCCCACCGTAGTCTACAGTCAGCTCCGAGTCTCAGTTTCCCATTCAGTTAGCCCCGCCCACACAGTCTGCCACCTCACCGCATCCAGCCCCGCATCCAGCCCCACCCATATGCTGCGTGGCCTCACCACGGGTTCTCTTTGTCCACTGCCTTACCAGTCTGGCTCATCTGGTTGACTGTTTCTTTAATTCCCTGGTTGTCAGAGTTCCATGCAATTTGATTTTCTGGCACTTCTGGTTGTTTACTGATTTTAGATTGTTATCCTCCTTTCGGTTGTGCAAGAAAATGAAAGGTTTCTACCTACGCCTCCATCTTAGTCGGAACATCTAAAGACTTTAATGGGTCAAGCAATAAAGAGTTTAACTGTAAATTTATGACAAATAAATATAAAAAAGTTAAAATAAGGACTATCAATATTAAATTAACAAAATTTAGGATATACAACCAATGCATTATTTTCAAGATATTTAAAAGCTTAAATTTGGAGTTCCAGCCAAGATGGAGGCATAGGTAGATTCACTTTGCCTCACCACACAACCAACAGAAAGATAACCACAAGTTTAAAAACAAAATCAACCAGAAAGGCCAGAAATTGAACTGTATGGAAGTCTGACAACCAAGGAGTTAAAGCAGAAACATTCATCCAGACTGGTAGGAGGGGCAGAGATGGGCAGCTGGGGCAGAGAGGACTTGAAGCAAGGTGGTGGCTGGATGATCAGGCAAGCCCACATTCGCGTGTGGCTAAACCGGGAGGAACAAATGGGGAATGAGAAGCCCCCGTAACCCAGGGTTCCAGTGTGGGGAAATTAAGCCTCAAAACCTCTGGCTGTAAAAATCTGCGGGATTGCAGCAGCAGGAGAAACTCCAGCCTCACAGGAGAGAGTTCATTGGAGAGACCCACAGGGTCCTAGAATGTACACAAGCCGATACACCCTGGAATCAGCACCAGAAGGGCCCAAGTTGCTTGTGAGAAGCAAGGGAAGTGAATGAAAGCTGGCAGAGAGCTCAGGAAGCTGCACTGTTCCCTTTCAGACCCCTCCTCCACATAGAGTGGCACAACGTAGTGACCTGGGTTGCCTCATCCTGGCTATACCTAAGGCTCCACCCCTTAGAATGTAACAGGTGGGCCGAGACAAAGAAATCTGGCCCAAATGAAAGAACAGATTAAAACTCCAAAAATAGAACTAAGCGATGAAGAGACAGCCAACCTATCAGGTGCAGAGTTCAAAACACTGGTAATCAGGATGCTAAAGAAATGATTGAGGACTTCCAGCCAAGATGGAGGCATAGGTGGAAACACTGTGCCTCCTTGCACAACCAAAATTAAGGACAACAAAGATTTAGAAACAAAAACACAACCAGAACAAACAGAAAATTAAACTGTACAGAAGTTTGACAACCACTCAACCAGACTGGTAAGAGGAGCGGAGTTGGCGGCCAATGGAGAGGGGTTGTGGCAGGAAAAGGCAGTGGCTGCCAGACCCAGGAGTGCAGGCGGTGCAGGGCTAGCAGACCCCAGGTGTGGGGAGGAAACAAGAAGACCCAGTGAGGCACGCAAGGCAGCTGGCTGACTGCGACCACACATTTGCGTACAGATAAATCAGGCAAAAACGAGGAACAAGACAGACTACACATCCCAGGGCCCCGGCGCCAGGAAATAAAACCTAAAAGCACCAACTGAAAGGTGCCAGGAGAGACTCCCAGCCTCACAGAATTCACTGGAGAGACCCACCGGGTCCAGGAACGTACACAAGCCCACCGGCCCAGGAACCAGCATCAGAAGGGCCCAGTCTGTTTGTGGGAAGCAGCAGAGGGGACTGAAATCTGAGAGAGAGCAGAACAAGTGCCATTGTTCCCTCTCTGACCCTACCCCCACAGACAGCATCACAACCCAGTGACTGGGTTGCCCCGCCCCGGTGAACACCTAAGGCTCCACCACTCATACATAACAGGCATGACCGGACCAAAAAATTATGGCTCAAACAGAAGAACAAATCAAAGCCCCAGAACCAATACTTTTAAGCAACCAAGAGATAGCCAACCTACTAGATGCACAGTTCAAAGCACTGGTGATCAGGTTACTCACAGAATTGGTTGATTTTGGTCGCAAATTAGATGAAAAAAATGAAGGCTACACTAAGTGAAATGAAGGAAAATGCACAGGGAACCAATAGTGATGGAAAGAAAACTGGGACTCAAATCAATGGAGTGGACCAGAAGGAAGAAACAAACAACCAAACAGAAAAGAATGAAGAAACAAGAACTCAAAAAAATGAAGAGAAGCTTAGGAACCTTCAGGACATCTTCAAACATTCCAACATCCAAATTATAGGGGTAACAGAAGGAGAACAGGAAGAGCAACAAGTGGAAAACTTACTTGAACTAATAATAAAGGAGAACTTCCCCAATCTGGCAAAGGAAATAGACTTCCAGGAAGTCCAGGAAGCTCAGAGTCCCAAAAAAGTGGACCCAAAGAGGAACACACCAAGGCACATCATAATTACATTAACCAAGATTAAAATGAAGGAGAGAATTCTATAAGCAGCAAGAGATAAGGGGATAGTTACCTACAGAGGAGTTCCCATCAGACTGTCAGCTGATTTCTCAAAAGAGACCTTACAGGCAACAAGGGGCTGGAAAGAAGTATTCCAAGTCATGAAATCCAAGAACCTACATCCAAGATTACTCTATCCAGCAAAGCTATCATTTGGAATGGAAGGGCAGATAAAATGTTTCCCAGAAAAGGTCAAGTTAAAGGAGTTCTTCATCACCAAGCCCTTATTAAATGACATGTTAAAGGGACTCATCTAAGAAAAATAAGACGATCAAAACTATGAACAGTAAAATGACAACAAACTCACAACTATCAACAACTGAACTAAAACAAAAACAAACTAAGCAAACAACTAGAACAGGAACAGATTCACAGAAATGGAGAACACAGGGAGCATTATCAGTGGGAAGCAGGGGTGGGGGAAATGGGGGAAAAGGTACAGGGAAGAAGCATAATTGGTAGGTACAAAATAGAGAGGGGGAGGTTAAGAATAATATAAGAAATGGAGAAGCCAAAGAACTTACACGTCTGCCCCATGGACATGAACTAAGCCGGGGCAGGGAGGGGAATGCTGGGGGGCTGGGGGGTGCATGGGGCAGGGCAGAGGGGAATAAAGGAGAAAGAAAAAATGGGATAACTATAATAGTATAATCAACAAAATATATTTTAAAAATAAATAAAAAAGATTAACTACTTTTATTACTGAATATTACTAACATTAAATGTTCATCAAGAATCAAAAAATAAAGTAAAATAGGACAATAGAATATAAAGAGATATCAATGAAAAATGATAGTAATAATTTAGAAAGTCCAAGAGAGGTAGCTTGAAAAGATAAATCAGTCTCTATCAAAGCTAATCAATAAAAAAGAATAAATACAAATATATAACAGACAATGAAAACAGGAATATAACATAAACACAGTTAAAATCTTTTTAAGTAAATGATTACAATGTACAACTCTATGACTGAAACTTTGAAAATCTAAACAAAGTAATGTTTTTCTTAAAAATATAAATTGCCAAAATGCATCTGAATAATGCAGAAGTATCTGAATAATGCTGAATTTGAAGCCAAACAAAAAAGTACATACTGTATGATTCAATGTACATGAAGCTCTAGAACAAGCTAAACTAATCTATAGTGACAGTAATCAGACTTGTGATTGTTAGGGCAGGGGCAGGAAGGAATAACCTCAACAGGATACAAGAAAATTTTAAGGATGGATGGAAATGATTGATATCTTGATTGAGATGGTGATTATCAGGCATATATCTTTGTCAAACACTTGGAATCATATACTTACATGTAATGCAACTCTTGGGATTAAATACTTAAATGAGATGAAAATCACATTTCAACGAAACTGAAAAAAGGTTTAAAATAATAAGTATGCAGCTCTGGCTGATGTGGTTCAGTAGATTGAGTGCCAGTCTGAGAACCAAAGGATTGCCAGTTTGATTCCCAGTCAAGGTACATGCCTGGCTTATGGGCCAGGTCCCCAGTAGGGGGCGCATGAAAGGCAACTACACATTGATGTTTCCCCCTCCCTCTCTTACTTCCTCCCTTCCCCTCTCTATAAATAAATAAATAAAATCTTTTTTAAAAAAGTATGCAAAGGTAAATACCTCAATTTTTATTACAACAGTTTTTCATCACAGTGATCAACCCCAAAATGTCCATCAATAAGGAAATAAAAAATACAATATAGATTTGTACTGACGTGAAAAGATAGTCTTAATATTTTACTAAGAGAAAAGAGGTGATTGCTATAATAGGCATAGCATGATCTCATTTTTGTTTATATAAATAGGGTTTCAATTTATAAGTGTATGTTCACAGGATAAAGTGTGGAAGGCAAAACAAAGGGAATAAAAGTTATGGTTCTAGGATGCAAACTTTATAAATACTTAATGCATTTTTTAGCCATTTAAAAATAATAAACATGTATTACTTATAAGTATATAATATACGTTTTAAAAAATAAGAAATACTTTTAATCAGCCCACATCTTTATTAACTTACCAGTATCAAAGAAATCCTAAAATCAAAAAATAGTGATTGTACTAAAATCAATAGCAACCAAATCTAATATTTCACAATGGTTTAAAGTAATTTACAGAATACGCAAGTTTTGGGAAAAAATAGCACAAATCATAAATAGGAAAGCCCAGAGATCAATTGAAAGCCTGAGAACTGGTGAATATGAAATAAGAAGCCAACAGATTTCAGAAGAAAAGTTAGAAAAGAAAAAGAAAAAGTACTATTTTCAAACAGTGATTCTGTTTGCAAAGATAGAACTTTATATTTATCAAACTTTATTTGTCTTAAACCTTCAGTCTGCCTTAATGGGAGGTAACAATATATCTACTTTCAGGTACTTTAATCCTTTTAAGATTTAAAGTCAATTAAATTTAGGTTTCAAATTGTCTCCTTTTATGCTTTAGAATTAAAGACTAAAGTACAAAGAACAAAAAAATGAACAGACGTTGTGAAAAACATGGTAAGGGACTTAATAAAAACAGAAAAGTGAAAAAAATATGATAAAAAAGATTTCAGAGAAAATAATAAGCATAAACATATGTTATATGTATACATAGAGGATATAATATAGAGACTAGAATGAAGCCCCTGAAGAAAAACAAGCTTTGGAAAGAGCAAACATTTAAAACTAGCATAATTAAAGAAAATTTTCTGAAATAGAAGAAAACTATGTTATAAAACAGTGAGCACTAAGATACATACCTTAATAAAACTACTGGACTTTCAAGATAAGAAAAAATATCTTTTACTTAGCCAGGCAAAAAATTTCAACTCCCTTATATGGAAAAAAAAACCATATTGGCATGAGAATTCTTACCAGCAACTTTTTATACAACATCAAGATATCATGGAGAGAAAATATGGGTCAAGGATTTTTTATATTCAGCCACGCATCACTAGTGTAAACATCACAATTACGAGCACACAAAAACTCAGAAACTATTGTTCTTTCATAAGGAATCTCCTAGATAACACATTTCCAATCACAAAGTGATATTAGAAGTTCCAATATAATTATCAACAACTGAACCTAAAAAACAAAAAACAAAAACTAAGTGAACAACTAGAACAGGAACAGAATCACAGAAATGAAGATCACATGCAGGTTATCAAGGGGGAGGGGGAGCACGGGTGAGTAAGGGTATAGGGAATAACAAGCATAATTGGTAGGCATAAAATAGACAGGGGTAAGTTAAGAATGGTACAGGAAATAGAGGAACCAAAGAACTATGTACAACCCATGGACATGGACTAAGGGGAGAGGGATGCTGCAGGGGGAAGGGGGCTGTGCAGGGCGGAGGGGGTGGTAAAGGAGAGAAAAAAGTTGGGACAACTGTAATAGCATAATCAATAAAATATACTTTAAAAAAATAAAATATGGGAGAATGAAAGACAGACAAATCAGATCATGAAATTCTTTCCTAAGGAATCTCTACCAAAAAAAACAAAAAACAAAAACCTAAGAAACTTCAAAATAAGAAATATATGGGAGTATAGAAAAACTAACAAACCTAGAACTTTCCATACAACATATATAATTTCTTCAACAAATCAATGACATGAAACAAAGGTAAAGGGGGCAACTTATGAGACATAACAACCAAAGATAATATATCAATTTTGTTTTCATTCTGATTTGAAAAACTGAACTATAAAAATATATTTTAAACATCAAGAAAACTGATTATGGATTACTTATTAGATATAATAAAAATTATTACTAATTTTATGAGTATAAAGTGATACAGTTAGGATCTTTATTATAAAAGGACAAATAAAAAGGGCAAAAGGACAAATGAAAAGGACAAATAAGCAAATGTGCAAAAAACGTGTTAACTACTGAATGTGAATCATAGATATATGGAGTTTATTATATTATTTTACTTTTTTGCACGTTTAAAATTTTCAAAATAAAACTAGAAGTATATCATCTAAATACAGACAGTCTAAACAACCATAACAAAGACAACTACTGACCAGAGAAAGTCACACTCTCTCTCTCTCTCTCTCACACATAGACACACACACACACTGCAGATAATGGAGATAGATACAGAAAGAAAAACTGGGAGACAAAAAGTCTTACTGGGAGACAAAAGTCTTACTATAAAAGGAATGATAGACCTAATAACAGACAATGCCTTCATCTAGTTAGTAAGAGTTGATCTTCCTAAATAAAAATATTAAAGTGTAGAAATGTGCTGAGGGGCAAAAGGGGAGAAAGCAATGGACTGACTTGGAAGTCATCTGGCAAATGTACAGCACAGTATCTGTGCTTTTTGGGCAAATCATTTAACCTCTTGAACTTCATTTCTTCAGTTATAGAAAGGGGATAATAGATGCCCTGTGTACCTGAGAGTCACTGTAGTGAGCAAATGAGACCGTATAGGAAAAAGTGTTTTGCATATTTTAAGTATGATATGTAAAAGAATATTAGTCGTTAAATATTTATTTCTTGCCCAGATATATTTCATTACTTAAAGTAAAAAAAGAAACTAAATTAATATATCACCTTCTAATTCTTATTTTCTAGGTTAATACTATAAATACATCATACTTAACTCAAAATCTAATGTTATACTCACGACTCCTGTGTAATAGCGTAGTCCAACTACATGACCTCTCAAAGTTCCAAATAAAACTGAATCTAATTCTTCATCGCTAGTTAGGAAATCATCTGGAGGGATAATATCATGGAATTCAAAACGAGGAAAGAAAGTTGGATATGAGAGGCGTGGAAAATTTCCATGGACTCCACCATACTGAACAGTCTGCAAGTACTTCCAAACAGGATCTCTAAAAAAAATAAAAAGGGAAGAAAATTTAGCCAAGTATTTCTCAAAAACTGTACCATACCATAGCATAGGCCAAATGTTTTCTCACACTTTATTTCAACCAATCAAATCTGATGTGGCAGCTGGTATATAAAATCAAGAGACTGTTTACTCTAGTTAAAGTAGAAATGGAGTGAGTGGGGGAGGTTTTGAGGAACCCTATTTATTCCATAATGCCTCTTCTGCCCACAGAGTATTCAAAATGAACACCCCCCCCCAGCTCCACCCAGGAATGGTGTGGCTCAGTGGACTGAGTGCCGGCATGCGACCCAAAGGGTCACTGGTTTGATTCCCAGTCAGGGCACAGGCTTCGGTTGCACGCCAGGTCCCCCCGACCAGTCTGGGGGCCCACAAGAGGAACAACATATTGATGATCCTCTCCCCTACCTCTTCCCCTCTCTCTAAAAATACATACATAAAATCATTTAAAATTTTATTTAAAAAATGAAAATCCCAATAAACATCATAAATCTCTTTCCTAGTGACCATCTACTTAAATTGAAGTGATATCTGTAATTCTAGTTATATCCCAAAATGTCAACGGAGATTAAGCTAGAAGAGATTGCAAATATATAACTGTTATTATTTTTATATGTGAAGTTTTATCTTTACAGATAATACATCCAGCATCCATTACTTTAATTCGTTCCAAACGGAACCCTTATTTTATTCGGGTATCCCAACGATGGTATCATGGGAGATTCACCTAAAGCCTCCCACTTCCGTTGGTTTAAGGGGAACCTCAATCACCTTATGGATAACTATTTCAGGAAGGCGCAAGTAAACCAATTTGGAAACTGAAAAAAGGGAAGTCAGCTGGAGGGCTTCCAGAACGATCCATTCTCCTAAGAACAAACAGGTATCCCGCTTGCGCGCTTCCCTTGTAGGACGCACATTCCTCCTTTGGTTTCTCAGCAAATACATATTTGCATGTCTCTGCTAGCACATAAACTGTGCGCTACTTAGGGTCAAGGACTGTCTTACTTCGCCTTTTATTCCGAGCACAATGCCTAATGCACAGTGAATAGCTAATGTGTGTTTTGCTGAATAAAGCACAAATCGCGATCCCAGCTAAAGACCGCAGCTTTTGAGCCCCAGGCCCTTCCGACAGCCCTTGACAGAGATTTCCCCAAGGCCCTAGCAATAGATGCGCCTGAGGTGTCTCCCCCTCGCCAACCAAGAGTATACATTTATTTCTACCACGGAGATATGAGCCACCAACAAAATGAGTACATGCTGCAGAAATCGCACGGGAAAAGCGAGAGGAACGCGGGGAAGGTCAGGTTCATTTGGGGACACCCCAGGCCATTATCCCCCTGCGCCACACCCCTTCCACCCCCTTCACCTCTTGAACATCCAGGACATAGCTCTAGATGGATGTGGAGGATAACGCTTGGGCCCCCGGGATCGTGCTGGAGCCGCCTGTATACGCCTCCTTCCAAGGCCTGCAGCTGAGACTCCGGTAGCACTTGCAGAGCGCCAGAGGAAGAACACACTACCACAAGCTAAGACGCAGCACGTCTAATTAGACGTCGACGCGGTCTCCTCCTAGCAACAATCTGAGAAACCGCTGACGCTTTGCGACTGGCACTGGAATGCCCAATCACATACCAATCACGAACCAATCAGAGCACGGAAGGGAGGGCAACTCCGCCTCGCGCAGAGATTCAAAGACTATGGGCGGGGTCGCAACTGAGGGGGTGGTTTCATCCGGGTTCTTCCCCGCCCCTAAGGCGGAGGCCCGCGAAAGATTTGTACCCCTAACCAATCCAGAGTCCAGTTCCCCGGGTTTCTGTGTGATTCCTTGCCTCAGACGGGGAAACGACTCTCCTTTCGACTATTTTTCCTAAAACCCTGAGCCTTAGCCCTATTCTTCAGGCCCCGCTTCATCCTGCCTCCAATTTTCTCCTCATCTGATGTTACCTGTAGTAGGGTCTTCCTCTGAATAAACTCCGCAATTTACCAGCGGTGGAGGGACCAGCGAGATAATTTCTTTTCCTGTGGTTAACCCCGTGTATATGCCTTCGAAATACTCATTTTAAACACCGCGGGCTAATCTGTGAGACACACTGAGTTCAGAAGAGCTTCATTGGAATTTCGACTTTTGGGGTAGCCCCTCCATCTCTATTTAAAAAGAAAATTTTCATTTCTAGTAGAGGAATGCCATAAAATGCGTTGACAGCACAACTGACTTGGTGATCTCTGATAGTGGCGGGTGCAGCTTCCTCCGAGGCTCGAAGCTGCCCCGGCTAGGCCGGAGGAAGCTTATTTTCCTTGGGAAACTGTAGGGGACACTCCGAGACGCGCTGCGGCCGGCCTGCGAGAGTGGGAGACAGAACCGTTGGCTTTGCCTGGGTGGGCAGGGCTGGTCTCGGAGCCTTGGTAGCCCTGGTGCAGCAGGCCTTTTATCTGGTGCAGTGGCAGCACGAGGGGTGGCAGCTGGTGGCGGCGTTGATCTGCGCTAGGGCTGCAGGATCAAAAAGGAAATGCATTTATGAGTGTGATCAATATTGACATTTGCCCTTCACGGAGTGATGATCCATTTTACACTTCCCTCAGCAGAGTATGAGAGGTGATCTATGAAACAGGTTTTCAAGAGGCATATTTGTTCGTTATCGTAAAGCATCATGATCCGTAAACATGGACCACCAAAAGAATGAGGAATCAAATTGGCAGCAATTTTTTATTTCATTTTATCAAACAGAAGGAAGATGAAGACAGTTACGTTTCAAATTATTTTAATTATTTTACTTTCTTCTAGAAGTATTATGAGGTAAATGGCAATATAGTTCAATTTTTGATGTGCGTGATTCTAAGTAAGTTCTTGGAAAATATGCCAGAAAATACCCATATTGAAAATGTTTTGTGTATAAAATTAACGAGGAAGCCATGCTCATTAGACTGAAAGATAAAATTCCAAAAGTGAAAATACAAGACCTGAGACCTATGTGTAATGACTGTCCTATCATAAAAGAATCCAGATTGAATGGTGTAAATTTTTTCTATTTAAAGTCAAATTTTTGTCTACCTCATCACTATTTTACATCTCAGATCTAGCTGTTGAACTTAAACACTTTTTCACTTAATCATTCTTTTTTGTTTTAAAATGAAGTGCAGTTTGTACTAGTTTGATTAAAATGTTACAGCAGAACTATCACACTAGATAATGTATTCTAAAAAATGAACATTTGTAACTGAAAAGAACAATGGGAACTATGGAATGACGTGTGTGGAACTGATGTGTAAGGAGGAAAGTGACACCAAGAGGACGGTGAAGAAGATAATGGCCAGATTACGTACAATTATATGGTCTATGGCAGTGTTTGTATTTCATTTTAAGTGTAATAGAAAACCATTGAATGTTTTAAGCAGAAGAATGACAATCTGAATTAAGCTTTTAAAAAGTCAGGTCTGACAGCACTGTGGAGAATGGATTATTGGGAACAAGAGCAAAAGCAGAAAGACTGTTTAGTTGATAATTAGGCAACAATTGTGTCCAAGTAAGAGACAATGGTGGGTTGGAATGGGGAGGCAATAAAACTAACAGAACCAACAGGGTTTACTGATGGATTTCAGTGTGGGTGCTGATAGTGGGGAAGGAATAAAATATTCTTCCAGCCACCCACCTCCCAGTCCCAAACACTCTTTCTCATCCTCCCCATTTCATGTAGATTAATCATGTCACTTCTCTGTTTGATGCTGTGAACATGAAATCAATGATTGGTATGTATGACTTTCAGTAATCTGTCCCCTACTTCCCATTCCTGCCGCTTCCCAACCCACACTGCCTTTAATGGCCTTCACTTCTCTAAAAATTATGGCTATTTTCATATTTAACCATAAGGTCATTTTCACACCCAACAAAATTAAATCAATCATTGGTGTCTCCTAATAACTAGCTCATAATCAAACGTTAACAGTTGTCTCAAAAAATGTTCTTTTATACTTTGTTAACAAAATAGAATTTTCAAGCCCTTAGCAAAAAATGAAAACAAAAAAAAAAAAGCAAAAAACTTTAAGAATATGAATTTCCAAAAGTCAATACCAAAAAGCCTCCAAGTTTCTGTCATAACTAATAGATTCTGGAAGAATATACAACGCTGTAAGAGCTTGTCTGTTTGCTTCATTCAAAAGGAGGTAGAGACAAAGCTAAATGAAGGAGAATTTTCACAGAGTAAATCTCTTATGTGGATCTTTGGGAAAGGGCCTGGAATGCCAAGACTTTGAGCCAAGAGTCACACAGGAGGGATGATAGCCCAGCAAAGTTTCTGGAGATCCCATAAAAAAGGAAGCTGTGCCTCGTTTTCCATAGAGTTGCTTCAAAATTCTGCAAATCTTAAATAGAGAGCCTCAGAGACCAGAAATGTGCCAGAGCATTGAAGGAGTAAAGGCTAGTGAGGTGACTGTTAAGGGATCCAAGGGTTGCCTTTCAATCTTAAGAAGGTCCCCAGTGAGTCTCCAGCACTGTGAAGGCTAGATAGAGGCTTTCAATAGTTCATGGTTCTAGAGAGCGGAAGCAAGGACTGTTGCCTCAAAGATAAACTGAAGCCCCCTAAAGGGTAAGAAAAAGGAGACAATTTGAAACCTAAATTTAATTGACTTTAAATCTTAAAAGGACTAAAGTACCTGAAAGTGGCTATATCGTTACCTCCCATTAAGGCAAACTGAAGGTTTAAGACAAACAAAGTTTGATAAATATACAGTTCTATCTTTGCAAACAGAATCACTGATTGAAATTAATACATGCTGTATATCACATACATCTCAATAACTCAAAACTAGATATTTATAGTAGATCCCTCTAGCTGGCTGAATTAGGATTTTTAACTCTATTCTTTTTGCTTGTATATACTAAAATGTTCTCTATATTGAACATATCATAATTTTTGCTAAAAGAAAATAATAAAATATATAACATAGTAAAGAAATTATGAAGTTTTTCGCCTTTGTTCTCAATTAACTTTAGACTTCAGAAAAGTTGCAAAAATCATGCAAAATTTCCTTCATTTTTTTACCTTATGTTTTTAACACCATAATCACAGTGCAATCATCAAAATCAGGAAATCAACACTGGTATAACATTACTTCAGAACCATTTTCAAAAATACTCAAAGAAGACAAGGCAAAAGGAATGACAAAAACTAAAATCTTTTGTGACTTAGTTATTTACAATTGAATTTTCTGACACTTAATCAGGACCCCAACTTATTCAAGAGCAGATTCCTGGGTACAGCCACAACTGATAAGGCAGAGGAAGTAATGTAAGATAAATGCCAAATAAAATTCTTCTTAGATATAATGACTGTTAAGTGCCTGGTTTGATATAAGCAATCAATAAATCCTCTTATTATCACTCTTATTATTGTTGTAGTAAGGTTATTATCTAATGAGTCCTCTAGCACTTAACAAGGAGTATATATAGCTGATTGAAACATTTCCTGGTGATCACCAGCAGGGTTATACCTACATTCCAGAATAACACTGTTTCCAAAGCCAGACGTTTCCCTAGGTACATGTCCTTGAAACAGACTCAACTGTTTCATCAAGAACCATGAGACACTTGGAGCCCAGCTCCCACTCCCAGAAATCTGCGGTGTTCCAGATTACACAGGCCTTTCCCAGGAGATAATTGTTTCCTCCTGCTTCAGGCCCTGGCACACAAAGTGCTCCTGCGTGACAGAAGAAGGGAGTTACTGAAGCCTTAGGCCTGCCTGAGATCTGTCCCCTTCTTTGCTCCCTGCCCAGGATATTTTCCCACCTTCTGGAAAGTGTAACTCTGGGCCATGGAATTATTTAGGGTTCTTGACATGACCAGGGTCAAAGTTCTTTTTATTTTAACAAATATGCAAGGATTGGTAAATATTTTTCTGCCTCCTATATGGCTAGAAAAGTAAAAAGTCAAAACTTCAACTCTAAATGCACTTTTGATATTATCAAAAATACTTTTGTCATGTGGGAAACAATACTGTATTAGCAAATCAATTTTTAATCATTATCATAGTTCACCAAACTAATGCATTCTACAACTATACCTATGGTAACCCTAAAATTAAGATTTAACTTGCCATTTCAAATAGTCCTTTAGAAAGTTAAAAAAAACTAAAAAAACATGAGACATATTTCTCAAATTTGAAAAAAAGCTTTCAAATAGAGTTTTAGAGGAAATTTATCTCTTGGTGTAATAGAATTAAAAGTATAAAGAAACTCAAGTTCATAAACAGGTGGAAGTTTGGGAGTAAGAATATATTAATAACCTGTTTAAATTGTTAGTTTTGTAATATTTATAAATAAAATTCTCATTTCCCAAATACTTTTTGGTGAAGTGTTGGGTCAAAGAGAATAAGGTAAAACATACCCCCAGATGAACTTTAAAGCATTGATGACCTATGTTAGCACCCTAAAGTAACAGAGCTGGCTGTAAATATTCAGAAAATTGAGCTTATTAGGAAACATCATCAGTGGGCTACATTATAAATTTGCAAAAAAGATAATTCAAAGGATAAGACATATATTTTTACCCATAAATTTAATATTTATTTTTTATTATTTTTAACAGGTTTGATTCATTTGTTTTTCTGGTATAAAATTATGTGGTGGTTGCATCTGGAGCCTGGGTCCTCTGCACAGAAATCCCAGCGGGGGTCTTTACAAGATGGTCAGTGAGTTCCCGAAAGGAGACTTGGTGAACACAGTTTCTTCCCAGAGGTCAGGGATGCGAGCTGTAGGTCTTGAAGATGGCATCAAAGGTGACCTTGCCAAAGTTGCCCGGGGTGGCAGTGCAGCCCCTAGCCATCATCAGCAGCTTTTCAAGGCGCAAGGGCTGAGATGATGTCAGTGCCCCTGGGGTGGGGATGAAGCACACCAGCACAGAGCCACAGTGGCCAGTCACCTTGCAAGGAACGGTGTGGGTCTTGCCAATCTTATACCCCCAGTAGCTTCACCCGAGGGATAATAGAGAGCTTGGCCAGGATGACTGGCCCCATGGATGGCAATGGCTACTTCCTTTGAGCAATTAACCCTCAGATCAACATGTCCATTGTAGTCTCCAGTGGTAACAAATGCCTTGAACTGGGTCCTCTGCCCAACACGTGTCTGCTTTTGCATGGGCATAATCTTCAAAACCTCATCCTTGAGAAATACCCCCAAGAAAGTCATTGATCTCAGATTCCCAGATGGTTGGGGAGAAGAGATAGATCTCTTCCAGGCTCCAGTCCTGACCTCAACCTGGGCCATGACTTCAGCCCTAGATACCGATGCTAAATCCTCCATGGAATCCACCGCAGCCCCCATTCCAGAGGCTCTGGGAACCCACGGGCCCTCTGGAAGCACTGGCATCACCTGCCTTTTGGTATTTCTTTGGAAAGGAAGCCAATATAACTTTGTAAAGATTTTGTTTATTTATTTTTAGAGAGAAGGAAAGGAAGGGAGAGAGAGAGGGAGAGAAACATCTATGTGAGAGAGAAATATTGATCGGTTGCCTTTTGTACATATCCCGACTAGGGACTGAACCCACAACTCAGGCATGTACCCTGAATGGAACTGAATCAGCAACCTCTCACTTTGGGGGATGATGCCCAACCAACTAAGCCACACTAGTCGGAGCAGAAACTAATATTTTTTAAAAAGATAAGGAATACAGCTGCCTGGTTTTCTAAGAGATGCTCATTCAGATTTTTCTGGTAAAAGATAAACTACCATATACTTGTTTAAAAATTACTATTTATATAAAAGAAATGTGATTTAGGAAAGATGTAGCAATAACTGGCACATACATTTAAAATTTTTTTACTAAGTTCCAAAGAGAATCATTCTCAACCTTTTCTCAAGGGCACCTTTGTTATTGAAAGATTGTCTAAAACTTAATTAACTTATTCAGGTTTTTAACCAAGTTTCTAATTAGCTTTAACAAACTTGAAATGTTATATTTTGAAACTAGCTTTTAAGAGCTTTGTTAAACCCCCCGTCCCATGTGATTCACTTGGTAGGCATCTCCTGCAAAGCGAAATGTCACCGGTTTCATTCCCTGCCAGGGCACATGCCTGGGGCGCCAGTTTGGTCCCTGGTCAGGGCACATGTAAGCGGCAACCGATGAATGGTTCTCTTTCACATGGGTGCTTCTCTCCCTCTCCTTCTCCCTCCCTTCCTTCTCTCTAAAAATAAATACAATCTTTTTTTAAAAGCTTTGTAAAACCTGTACATCTTAATTGAAGAATATGTTTAACTTTTTACACTGAAAATAGGTGAATAAATATTATTACCTTTGCCAGGGGTTCCTGGCCTCAGGCTGGAATTACAGAGGTATATGTGGCAAACAGTGTATATACACATACAAACAAAACTGAGTAGTGTGTGGCCATTAAGTACATATAAAAGATGAATGATATATGATCTTTCAATACACAAAAGAAAATAATGCATGTCTTGCATGGTTTATGCAACAGTAAGGTATACAAAAAGAGATATTAATCACTAAACTGCAAGGGACATTAACAGAGTGGGTAACAGAGATAAAAATATTTCGTTCTGGGAACTAGGGAAAAGGTAGGGTATTCAGAGGCTTCATGGACTAGGGAACAGCTAAGCAGGAGGGGAATGATGAGTGGATTTCAATGGGTGCATTTCTGAAGGGTTTTTGAAGCTGGGGGAAAAACCAAGTCACAGAGATGAAGACCATTCAAAACATAATGGAGTGTTTATTTTTGGTAAAAACATGTCTAATGAGAGACTATAAAACAAAGAAATGAAAATCTCATTCAACTAAATCCAGAAAGAATATAGAATTCAATACAGAAGCTGAAGTGGCCTACAAAAATAACAAGAGGAAAAGTATTTCCTAAACACTAAAGCTTTATATGCTTTCTATTAAGGTTAATTAGCCAAGGGGTGATCCTGCTACCCACCATCCATTCCCGGAGTCTCTTACGGTCAATGCCACACAGAGCAAAAATTTTCCTTAATGGATATTGCCTCTGCCCCATACTAAAATTAAAATGCAAAACAAACAAAAATCCAAAACAAAAGTAAAAGAGATTATCACAGCAAGCTTTAACCTTTCTCCCTGCTTCTCTTTAAATCATCATGCCGAGTTCCACTCTACTTAGGAGGCATCTCTTGCCTCCAGGTGCCATCATTCATGGACAGACACACTAAAAATTCTTTAGTATTTAAGGGTCATTCTTAAATGTCACATCTTCATTATAAATTTACTGCCTAAGCACTTACCTTTCAGAAACTAAACCAAGAGAATTTAAATTATTACTCAAGAGCACACAGTGAAAAGGAACAGACCCCACCAAGTGGAAGTAGAGGGGTGAGGAGCTTAGATCCCAGAGCAGTGACCTAGTTTGCCACTAGCTACCAAGCCCTTCCCAGCCTAACAAGTGCATTTGTGTGAATGTTTGTCTATCAGTATGTTGCAAATTATGAGTCCACATTCACAGGCTGTATAAATGGCTAGGTAACTCCTTCAGCTTATTTTTAGAATGAGATAATTTATAAATAAAAACATCATTGTATAAGAATATTTAGGACACCCTGGCTGGTGTAGCTCAGTGGATTGAGTGCGGGCTACGAACCAAAGGGTCGCCAGTTCGATTCCCAGTCAGGGCACATGCCTGGGATGCGGGTCAGGTCCCCAGGGGACACCATGTGAGAGGCAACCACACATTGATGTTTCTCTCTCTCTTTCTCTCTTCCTTCTCCTCTCTCTAAAACTAAATAAATAAAATATTTAAAATAAAAATTAAAAAAAAGAATGTTTAGGTACATGTGTATAAATTTCCCTATTAAGAGAACGGCACCACCATACCCCAGGTCAGCCTAAAGTAATTCAGCATTCCCCCATACAATAAGTAACTATTCTTTCCCCAATCTATCTCATAAATATACCTCATTGCCATAATATTATCTCCTATCTATCTCCACTGCTTCTACTCTAGCCCAGGCTGCTATTATTTTTTCCCAAGAATTACTGACTTCCAATCTCTCCACTGAGGCTGCTCAATGAACGCAAATTTTTCTAAAATCCAATTCAGAGCATGTAATGCCACTGCCTAGAGCTCTAATGTCTACACACTGCCCTGTGGATAACGTCTATATGGAACCAGAAACGCCCGGTATTAGTGCTGCCTGTCACCTACAGACCCAATGAGCAGAGACAGAGGTTGAGTCTTTATGGATGCTTTATTCAGATAGTTGGCGACCTGAGAAGACGGTGGGTTTATACCCTAACAGACTGTCTTAAATTCCATTTTAAACTGACACTTTTTATAAGGAGAAGGAAACTGTAGGTAAGGGGTGTGGAATTCAGGGAAAAAGTTAATCAGATAAAAGCTGCAGCATTCTTTCATCTGTGTCCTGGATGGCTGACGTCTCACCCCCGAGTACAATGGTTCAGATATCATCTTGATTGTTAGCAGTCCTCCAGAGGCACAAAGGTGGAACTGCTTATGGCCTCCTGGAGTCAAGGTGGGTCACGCCTTCAGTTTCTGAAACAATAGCTTTTTCTGAACATCGATTAACTAAGCTTATTAGCTATCACCTGAAACTAAAATTTTTCCAACATTTGAGTCCTGCACCATATGTTATTCAATCCTGCTTTAGGTGGTACTTCTCCCCCTTACTCTCACCTCTCACCGCCCCCCCCACAAAATGGTGAAGTTCTATAGATTAATTCTGCTCTGTTCTCTAGGCTTGTGGACAACACCTATTCGAGGGACCTTGGCCTTGGCCTACTCCTTCTCAGGCTCCTGTCTATAGGTCCTTCGGGTTTCAGCATGGACCCAATCACTCCAGGAAAACCTGCCCCTCCCATACGCTCCCACCTAACAGCTGTTGAAACACATACTCTTTTACCCACTTGGTTTTGTCATTTTGGTTGTTAGCCCTTTCCAGGTTGTGTGCTGGAAGAAATGAGCCCTGTAGTGCAGGAAGTTCAGTTAGAGCCTCCATTAAGAGGCGGAGGGAGGAGCAACAGTGCTGCCCACCCGCCCTCAAGCTGCATGAATATGTTTTCTTTATACTTTGGTATCATCCATCATTACCTCCTATTGAGAATGTCACACCTCTAGTGCCCCATTGGTGCTGGTGCTGCAGGTTAGCCCTGGCCTTTCAGAAGCGTGCCTGCAGAAGACAGTTCTGTACTTGGGCCTCAGTTTGCCCACTTGACATGAAGCCCCTTGGATTCAGGACAGAGAGCAGGAGTGTGTCAAGACAGGTGGGCTAGGCAATACATTTCATTGAGCCTTATTCTCTTTATTTGTAAAATGGAAATAGTTATCCTTAACCAGAAGGCTCAGTGGGTCAGACCTCCGTAGCCAGGAGTTCAAACTTTGCCTTCTACCACACAGAAGAAATCAAAACTGCAGGCATAGAAGAGAGAGATCACTCCTCTCCAGGTCCTTCTGGCTCAGGACAGTTATATGACTGTGTTTGGTAGTTGCAGGAATCAAGATCATGGTTAGGAGCTAGAAATAGAACCTGGAAGCTATTGATGCACACTGGTGGTGCTCACTGGCTCTCAACTGGGAAGCTGGGAAGATGAAGCCACTCTGGGGGAGGGTGTTCTGGAGAGGAAGGGGAAGTCAGAAGACCAGTCAAGTTTCAGTTCTATAGCAGCTAATAACGCTTTCGTAATCTTGGTCAGCTTCCTCTCTAGCCGTCATTTTCCCTTTCTAGGTAATATGTGGTGGAAGAGCATGGGGTGGAGGAGAGTGGTCATTGATAGTTTTTCCCTGTGTTAACACCATTCCTGAAGCCCTGGCCTGGTAGCTCAGCCGGTTAGAACATCATCCTGATACACCAAGGTTATGTGGGTTAGATCCCCCGCCAGAATCAACCAATGAATGCAATGCATAAATAAGTGGAACAACAGATCAAAGCCTCTTTCTCAAATCGATAAGTTAAAAAAAATTTTGAAAAGCATTACTGCGAGAAAATCTGGTTATTTTAGTTTCTCATCATACCACCAGAGGTCACGATTAACCATTTATCTCAAGAGCATGTTAGTCAGTTTAGGATAGCCCTGTCACCTTCATAGTTTTGTATACATTACTTTAAAAAAAAGAAACAGTGTCCCAGGTAAAGACTTCGTTTTATTCAGCATCCTCAGCACTGAAGGAAAAGGAACCTGTTAAGCCAATGGTTACCAGCTTCTTGCATATTAGAACCCTTAGAAGATGTTAATGCCTGGCCCCTGTTTCTCAACACTCTTAATTTCACTGATAAGCGGTGCAATGTGGGCATCAGTACATTTAAAGGCTTCTCAGTGATTTTAATGTACAGCAAAATTTTGGAATTTCAAAGGAATCTGATCTAAACTTTGTAAGTATTAACTTCATAGGAGAAAAGCAGGAGTCCTCAGGGAAGCATTTCTAGGAACATGCTTTATGCAGCTCCAACCTGAGACAATAATAGCCCCTATGTGCCATTGAGTATTCCCCGGAGCAAGAGCCTCACTGGCGTGACCAGGGAATTGAATTGAAAAATGATAACAGTAGCTTTTACTTACTAAGCTCTTATAATGTTACCTTTAAGACATCAGGCATGTCTTACCTTTAACAGGTTTTAGCTCATCTGATCTTCAAAATAAGAGGTTAGATGCTATCATCATTTCCACTTTACAGTGGGGAAACTGAGGTACAGACGATTAAACAATTTGCTCACCTTCATACAACATGCCTAGTGAATTGCAGAGCCACGGTTCAAATCCAGGTGGTCTGTGTCCAAGAGCACAAACTCTTCATCATGCTATTCTACTTCCTAATCCCAAAACAGTGAGATCACCCCCTTTCTCCCCTTTTGATCTATGTTCCCTCCATTAGTGTTGAGATCCATTCTCATCCCTCCTTCATTCTCTGCTCTCATCTCTAAGGCCTACATTTCTGACCATTGTTCATCCTTAAATTACTCAGATTTTTTAGCACCACATAACACTGAGTCCTCTGGGGAGATACAGGGATATAACATTTATTTTCTCACTATGTCGCAGGGTCTTCACTAAAAATTATGTGTATTATTTCACATGAGGCTCATAATACCAGTATTGCAAGTGAGTAAGTAAGCTCGGTGAGGTAAATTGTTCAGCTAATGTGATTTGGTCTCAGGCTCTTAGACCTGACTTTACTCAGGGCATTTCCATGTACCTTACTGTAACCAAAAGCAGGTGCAGCTGCCTGCTGCTATAAAATCCAATACTCAAGAGATGGGTGCTGATGTAAAGGAAAGTGGTTTATTTGCAGATGCTGGCCATCTGGAAGATGGAGGACTCATGACATAAAGCTCATCTTCACATCTCAGTGGAGGCAGAGGCTTTAATAAGGAGGGAGAGGAGAACAGAACCATGAGACCAAGGGAGGGGGTTGCAAAGTTCTCTACATGCAGATGAGCACAGTCCATTCCTATAAGGCAAGCGATGGTCTGGTGTGTATCATCCTGGTTTAGTCATCCTGGATTCACGTCATCCTGGCTTCACATCAACTGGTTCCTCGGTTGAAGGTCAGCAAATCCCCCGGAGCTGGGATGCTTGAAGGTCAGGATCTGTATCTTTTGAAGTTAGTTCCTAGGAACAAACATGCTGTTCATCTATAAGCAACATATTAGTCACAGTCAGCACCTACAGAAACAAAGTGAAAAGAATGGTGGAGTAGGATACAATTTTCCACTGTTACAATTTTCCACTGTTACATTACCAAGGTTTCTTCTGTTAATATGATTATCATTAATATAGTAGAACAGTTTCAAATTCCCTTAGCCTGAGACTGAGTGAAGAGGTTGTTTTCCTAACATCATACAGCCAGGATGGAATTTTGAAGCAGCTTATTTTGGATTTCCCTTGAGCCTGAGAGGGTATCTTTTTCTGTAGGTATGTATCTCTTTTACCAAGTAAGGAGCAAGCTCTGTGTTTCCCATTCTCCCTCTTCACTGTGGTGGTATCAAAGAATCGCCATACTTTTAGAGACAGATGACACCTTGGAATCATCTTGCTCACTCCCCTCGGTCTGTAGACGTGGAAACTCAGGTCTAGGGAGTTTGAATGTTGGCATCAAGATCACAGTTAGCTGTGAAGCTGGGATTAGAATGCAGTTCTTCTTGACTATCAGCTCAAGACTCTTGGCACTCTTCCAACGTCAATAAATGCTGATTTGTGCATTGCTTTATTCTAATGTCAAAATGACTTGTATCGTGGATGGTACAATATATTATACAAAAAGAAGCTGAAAACTATTTCATGAGTTACTTACCACTGTAAATAATTTGGGGCCTTAGTAAGATTTCAGATTCATCCAGTCAAATAGTTTAATGAATGATTCTCAGAGTTTGGTCAGGAGATCAGTTAACAACACCTGGGTATTTGTTAGAAATGCAATTCCTCTGACTCCACCATAGACTTATGGAATCAGAAATGTTGGTGGGGAGGAACAGCAAAATGTATTTTAACAAGCTTTTTAGGAGATTCTGATACTCGGGTTTGTGAAACATTGGTTTAGTGTGAGATTTGTTTGGTTTAAGAACTGTATAACTCAGTAACCAGAGGGGAGAGGGGAGGGAATTTCAGGGGAAAGGGGGAAGGGATTATAGGAACAAATATAAAGGACACATGGACCAAAACTAAGGGGGGTGGAAATGGGAGGGAGGTGGGGAGCACTGGGAGGGTGGACTGGGATGGGAGTAAAAGACAGAAAGCTGTACTTGAACAACAATTAAAATAAAAAAATAAAAAAGTACTATATAACTATAATGAAAAGACTCATTTGAAAGATTTTGCAAAAGGGGAGTATTTTAAATCAGATATCTTATTTATGTATTGTCTTGACTAAGACTTATCGAGGCCCAGAAACAAGGAAAAAGTCACTTAATGTATTTTGTGAACTAGCCAGTTTTTACCTTGTAATTTTTCTCTAGGACAAATCCTTTCTTAAAATACGTAGGATTAGATTGGCATGACAAATGCAATACGAAGTCAGTAATTGCAAGTATGTATTTTTTTCCTTGGAGTAACTTGAAAGACAAGAATTAGATTCCATGGTCCTGCTGTGTCATCCTTTCCCGGAGGGCAATCAGTATGTAGTTCCCTGGCTCCTGCTGCCTAAATGGAGGGTGGGGGTGGGAGTGTGAGGGTCTGGGGCGGGTGGGGGTGGAGAAGGGTCAAGAGTCACAGAAAATTTACAGAAATAACAGTTAATATATCAGAATGTAAAAGAGAATGCATGAGCCACCCACCATGTGCCAAGCACTCTGCTAAATGCTTTAAATACATTGTGTCATTTAATCCTCTTGACAACACTCTGAGGTAAGAAATAAGGAATTTGAGGCTGTGAGAGATTACATAACTGTGACCATATGACTATGAACGTTCCATTCAGTGAGGTCCCAGATCATTCATTCAGCAGATATTTGTCAAGCACTCACTATGTGTTAGACAGTGTTCTAGGTACTGGCGATATAATTGTGAAGAAGACAAAGTCTCTACTCTCAATTTGCTTCTTACCTACTACAGGAGAAGAACTAAAAAGCAAACAAATATATAATATCATGTCAGATAATGATAAAAATGAAATAAGAAATACAAAAATTAGGTAGGTGAGGTGATAGTAAGTACCAGGAGAGTATGTTACATGGAATGTCAGAGAAGGATGTTAGAAAAGAAAAAAGTGGGGGCAGTAAGTCATGAGAAGATCTGGGAACAAGTCCTACTCACGGGAAACAGCAAGTGCTAAGTTTGTAGGCAGAGAATGAGCGGTTAGAGGACTTCTGTGTCTAGGGTGCAATGAAAAAGGTGATAGAAGTAAGTTTGGAGAGAGATAATGAGGTTGGCCAAAAAGTATAGGGCCTTGCTGGCCAAGCTAAGAAATTTGAATTTTAATCTGATTATCATGGGAAGCCATTATAATATTTTCAGTAGGAAAGTGACATTAGCTGTTTCTTCCTCTCTCTTACTTTTAACAAATACTTATGAAGTAACTGCTAAGTCATTAAGATTCATACAATGAGCTTTACTTTGCTTTTAAGTGGCAATATGATCTGGGGTAGGTCTTTTAGCCATTACACTATGTCTTGGGGTCTTAGAAAATTACGCATATTTAAAGTATACAAATAAGTGTGACCCATACACCCATTACAAAAATCAAGATAATGAACATATCCATCACTCCCCAAAATTTACTTAGGCTCCTTCCTAATCTCTCCCACACACCTCTGCCCTGAACTCAGAGCTAGGCAACCACTGTTGTCTGTTTATATAGGTTGGTTTGTGTTTCCCAGAGTTTTATATAAATAGAATCATTGATATAAATGGTAGTATGTATTCTTTTTGTCTGGCTTCTTTCACTCAGTATAATTATTTTTAGATCTATCCATGTTGTTGCATGTGTCAATAGTCTTTCCCTTGTTATTGCTCAGTAGTATTTCACTGTGTGGCCAAAACAAGATTTGTTTATCCATTTATCTGTTGATGGATAATTGAGTTGTTTCCAGTTTTTAACTATTACACATAATGCTGCTATGAAAATGTGGGTACAGTCTTTTAAAGGATATATGACTTCCATTCTCATGGGTAAACACCTAGAAGTGGAATGGTTGGATCATATGGTAGATACATAATCAACTTCCTAAGATAGCGCCAGACTGTTTCAAAAGTTTCTGTACCATTTGACATCCATACTAGTCATTCCATATCCTCACCAGCACTTGTGATGGTCAGTATATTTTATTTTAATCATTATGATAATGTGTAGTGGTTTTTAACATTGGTTTTGACTGGCATTTCCCTAATGACCAATGATGCCAGGCACACATTGGAAACCTAATGCCAAATAAGATGGTGTTAGACAGTGGGCCTTGGGGTGTGATTGGGACATGAGGATGGAGCCCTCATGAATGGTATCAGTGATTTTATAAAGAACACCCTTACAGAGCCCCCTAGCTCTTTTCAGCAAGTGAGGACGCAGCAAGAAGCCAGCAGTCTGCAGTCCTGAAGAGGGCCCTCACCCAACTATGCTGGCAACTTGATCTGGGACTTCCCAGCCTTCAGAACTGTGGGACACATTTCTGTTGTTTACAAGATGCCCAGTCTCTAGTGTCCTGTTATAGCAGTCCAAATGAATTAAGACAGTGGCCATCTGCAAGCCAATGGGAGAAGACAGCAGAAATCAGACCTGTGGACACCTTGATTGACCTTGGACTTCTTGTTTCCAGAACTGTGAAAAATAAATTTCTCTTCTTTAAAGCCACCCAGCCTGTGGTATTTTGTTACAGCTGCTATAACAGACTAACACAGCCTTCTCTATGGAAATGACAGTGTGCCACCCACTGCTGCCCCTTCAAGTTGGCAGCCCTGCTCACAGCTCCTGACAAACATGGGAAGTAGGAATATCACTCACCTCCCCTTGGCTAGCATGTCCATTTCCTAAGAATTTTAGGTGAGCCAATGGTAGGGATCCTTATAGTAAGGGAGAGGTGGCTATCTCTAAAAGGGATTGATGTTCCCCGCTTTGAGCAAATCTTAACTTCTCTCTTCAAAATAGACATTTTTATGCAGGTGAAATTACCATGAAATTGTACTTTTAGTTTTGAAATTTTAGTTTAGCACTGAAAGTGTGATTTTCAGCCTTGAAGGAGAAAATTAATCAAAAAAGACAATATGGTAGATATTTGCGGAGGAAGAAGGGTGTTCATGAGTATGGTTTCTAAAACAAACGAGTGCTGGGCTGATAGGCTGGTGGTTTTCTACAGTAGTCTTCTAAGATTTTTCAGCCCTCTTATGGCTGACTAGAGCAAACTGCTTGTCCACATCTCTGCCTCACTGACTGTCATGACCTGTTTTCTCCCTGAGTCCCTATGGGCTGGGCGAAGAAAAGAAGGGCTACTTTAGTCGTCTGAAGGGCACAGGAAATAGAGGCAGAGTTTAACTTCCATGCAATTGCACCTACTTTGTAAATTCTTGGAAGAAAGTGCTCATGAGGGTGGCTGAACTACAAACTGACTGAAGGAAATTTTGCTTTTTTTTCGGTTGCGTCCGTGTGCAAAAAGCAACATCCCTCAATCTATACTTACATACATATTTTCTGGATGAACTGGAAAGAGTAGCAGCCATAGTACTTGCTTCATTTAAATCTGTAAAAATGAAAGAATGAAAGAAAGAAAGAATGAATGAATGATTGGGATTGCCACCACAAACTCCCAAATTTAAGACGTGAAGAATAGATACAAGGTACGGATTAGAGGATAGTTTTAGGACCTCTCTGGGGGCTCACACTAATGTTTCGTCAAATACCTGGAGTTCACGAGATGATGTCCACGGATTCTTTCATCAAGCACAATTGTTGGCAAGCGCGTTCTAGGCATCGCTCTTTCCAACTGTACTATTCTAGAATTTAAAGTACTTCTGAGCAAATCTTCCGTGCGTTTAGTACTGAGTCGAGCCTTTTGCAGTCAATTTTTTCAGCCCTGTCCTCCAGAGGCTCATAGCTATTGGGAAAACTTGAGCGACGCCCCTGAAGTAAGTATGAAATGGTACGTGACAGCAGATGATTAAATGTTAAAGCATATTCCAGGGCCTAAACATCTCTCCTTGCCCAAGGCGCTAACTTTTCTCCAGGTGGAAAGAACAAGGGATAGACACGGCAGTGTCTCTGCTAGCCAACCCCTGAGCGCGTCGCGGTGGTCAGGACTGGGATGAGGGGTGCAAGGCTCTGGGACCCTGGGGTGGATGGCCGGGGACTGCAAAGGACCGCGGCGCCTGGGGGACGGGTGTGACCACTCTCCCAGCTCCAGCCTCGCATTGCTACGGTCTCTTTAAGAAGAGGAGCCGCAGGCAGGCCCGACTGGCGCTCACGTGACTTGGCTGTGCGCACTAGTTTGCGGAAGTGGTCCAGCCTCTGCAGCCGGGCACCGGGTGCCCGTGAGCCCGGCCTGCCTCGCAGCCGGTGGCCGGGATGGTGCACCTATACAACCTGCACCCATTCGGGTCTCAGCAGGTGGTGCCCTGCAAGCTCGAGCCTGAACGGTTCTGCGGCGGGGGCCCTGATGCGCTGTTCGTGGCAGCAGGCTGCAAGGTGGAGGCATTCACTGTGGCCGGCCAGGAGCTGTGCCAGCCGAGGTGCGCCTTCTCTACGCTGGGCCGGGTGCTGCACCTGGCCTACAGCGCGGCTGGTGAGTAACGACGGGCCCCCTGCTTGGGGCTTCCTTCCTCGCGGATCGAGCGTCCCTGACTGCAGCTGTGGGAGGGAAAGGGCGTTCGGCCTCCGGAAACTTGCCGGATGGTCTCGCTTGATGGGGTTGATTACTCAAAATGCGCGGAGCTGTGCGGTTGTCATAGCAACCACTGATGGGCGCCTGCTTCTAGGGGGTGGGGATGCTGAAAGCTGCTCCCGTCCTGTCCTAGCCAGAAAGGGCTGTGGTTGGGTGGCTGGTTCCCTTCAACCCAGACACTTAAAAAAAAAATACAACAAAACAAACAGAAACGTTTTAGTTTAGAAAATTTCAAACACATACATAAGTAAGGAGAATAATATCTTGAGCCCCAGGTACTCCTGGCTTCAAAGATTAGGCCAACTCCTGGCCAACCCTTTTACATCTATACTTTTATCTACAAACTGTCAATTTTATTGAAACATTATATGCTGATTTTAACGTGGAACTCTGCTCTTAGAACGCTTTCCATCCCTACCTCCGACCCTCGCCTTCTCTCCAGTGTAACAGCAGACACTATTATTTTCCACCAGAGAAGTGAAGTGTGCCAAGAAGGCACTGTGTTGGTGTGCGTATCTAACATTTAATAATAGGCACTTACTCAGATTTGAAAAGGAGTCACTTTCGGATTATTTTGAGTTTAATCCCTCCTTTTCAAGAGAAGTGTAAAGGTGTACATTGAAGTGTTTACAGTGCAACCACCCCTCGGGTTCCCTGAGGCTGAAGCACTTAATAATGAAGAGCAGAGCATGAATCTGGAGGGTTGACCATCTTCCCCTAGTCCCTTTGCTCTGGTTGTTTTGGTGTGAGCTCATAGAAACTTGTGGTTCTCAGTTTCTGTTAAAAACAAAAAAGTTGAATCATTAGATTAGTGATTTCCAGACACCGAGGTTTTGTGGATTAGAAAAAACTGTGGGGCTGCTATACACGGTATCTATTTATTTTGTCAAAGATGTGTTTTTAAAAAAATGAATAACCTTTCTATTTACTGTCACCATTATTTATAAAAAGAAAAACACTTAGCCCCAAATGTTGTATGTCTTTGTTTTATGACCAACTTACTACTTTTATTGAAACCACAAAAGTTGGCATTTGTGCTATCTTGTCCCCAACAGAACCAATGAGTAGAGACTTAAAAGGATTGAATCCATCTTGATCTCCTCCTGGGAGCGCAAAAGTTGAATTGCTTTCGCGCTTCTTGGAGTCGGGAGGTCCGGGCATGCATTTCAGTTCCTGGAACAGTAGCTTTCTACATACAATAATCACTAAGCCTATTAACTATAACTAAGGCTAAAAATTTTAAACTCTTAAGTTCCCCTGTCATTATTAAGTTTTTCTTTTTGACTAGTGAAGACATCCACGGGGGCCTGCACCGGTCCACAAACTAGTTTAAAAACCATTTATTGGACCTGTAAGTTCTCTTTAAGCAGAAGATTCTGATTTTGATATTTCTTATGAAATCTTTTTCAGTCATTTCGCATTATTGGTAGTTTTCCCCATCTCTCCTCCCTTTTTGGCACAGGAATTCTCACCTGTAAGAGCTCTACTGAGTTGCAGACTCACCAGTTTCAGCTTTAGTGTGAGTATGAGGGAGAGACAGAGACAGAAGGACACTGTTTACATTATTTTCCCCATTCTTCCAAATGGACATTTATTCCAGAATTGGAAGTGGCAGGCATTATGTAAAGTTTAATCTTTTTTGTCTGTCAGTAGTGGTGATTCTGGGGATCCTTGGATAATACTGCTGGTGCATAAGAATTAGTTGGGGGACTTTTAAAAAATATTGATGCCTTGACCACAGCCTGGAGAACCAGTGTCAGTTTCCTGGGGTGTGGCCTAGCATTGGGGAGAATCTAATATTTAGCCAGGATTAAGAACTGCTGACCTAGAGCCATACTGGCTGCTGTAGGCAGGGAGTAGATTGGTGACCTCACTAATGAGGCCTTGAAAAACAAAGATGTTTTTATAATCCAGTTGTTCTCTTAAAATCCAGGAGTCATGTGGAACGCATTAGCATGTATCATATAACTCTAGGGTAACTCTCAGTCCTTGGCCTGGGCTTCAACCCCTGGGTACAGCTTCTGTTAGTCTACACATAGTTAACTCCTAGCTATGCACTATCTACATGTCTTCCATGTCTCAGCTTTGTGTGTGTGTGTGTGTGTGTGTGTGTGTGTGTTTTCTTTCCTCCCACTTACAGTAACTTGGATGTGAGGATTTGTGCTTAGACATGCAGTGTCTTCCTCTGTAGCAAATCTCCTCCATGAAAAACAACAAATCACTGTGTCCTGGTAGCTTAGTTGGTTAGAACAACATCCTGAGGCACCAAGGTTGCAGGTTGGAACCCTGGTCAGGGCACACACGAGAATCAACCATTGAATGGATAAATAAGTGGAGCAACAAATCAATGTTTCTCTCTTTTTCTCTCTCAAACAAACAAACAAATAAATAAATAAATTTTAAAAAAGAACAGATCTTTTAACAGCCATTTATACAAGGTAGGGCAAAGTAGGTTTACAGTTCATATGGAAAATAATACAATAATAAATAATATTATGAGAATAAACTGTGTTTTAGTTCTGATAACTGTAAACCTACTTTTTTAAAAGATTTTATTTATATATTTTTAGAGGGGAAGGGAAGGAGAGAGGGAGAGAAGCATCAACGTATGGTTGCCTCTTGTGTGTCCCCTGCTGGGAACTGGCCTGCAACCCAGGCATGTGCCCTGACTGGGAATCGAACCTCGATCGTGTGGCTCGAAGGCCTGCGCTCAATCCACTGAGCTACGCCAGCCAGGGCCTGTAAACCTACTTTTGCCACACCCTGTATTTATTGTAAATACTTTGCAGGCCTCTTACCCAAGCATAAACACTTTTAGTTTTTTATCTCCAATAGGGCGCTATTCTTCTTTCATGAAATGGGGAGTTTGGGGAAGAGAGTAGGTAGAAATTTTGAAGGACCAGTGTACCCTAACATCATCATCAGTAATGAAAACTTCATTTAGGCTTTGTGTGTGAAGGGAGGAAGAGGAGATGTGAGAACTCATTGCTCTGGAGGGGAAAAGGCCTGGTGGTTAGGGTGTAGTGGTGTATGGGAAGCTGGGCGCTTGTTTATAGGGTATTTGGAAGTGGTGGGGCAGGTAGGATGACCTGCCTGCCGCATGGCCCTCATCACCTGTCCTTTAGCACAGTGCATTAAATCAGCTCTAGTCTTTTACCTCCCGCCATGTCCTACCCTCCCTCAATTTTAGTCGTAAAACACATTTTGATGCATCATACATTCTTCCTTCTGATGTCAATTTTGTCGTTGGAGTGCAATGCTTTCCTAAATCTGGTGTTGGTGTTAACCAGGTTTATGATGTTGTTATATAAAAGGAAAAGTTTACTTATTTTTAAATATCAGTGTCTCTTGGTTTAGGAGTAGATTTGAGAATGATTTTTTAATTTACAAGTAAAATAAAGTTCTGGGTGCATAGTCCTTTAAAAAATTTAGTTCTTTTCTCTTATAAAGGGCTATAATCTCCACAGAATCTTCTAGACTTATAACTCCCTTCTAACATTTTGACAGCATTATTGAGGAATGAACATTGGCTTTTGAGGTAACCAAATTCAAGTTTAAGTTCAAGTTCTACTTGTTGGCCCTGTTGCCTTAGGCAATGTACTTAGTTTGTCTGAGCTTCAGATTCCTGAGCTATAAAAGGAGAAGGAGATATCTAAAGATCTGTTGTGAGGATTGACTGAGAGAACTCTAAAGCTCTGATAGTAGGGCTTATGAGGTAGACACACTTAGCAAGTTCCAGGTCATCGTTTATAAAACAAGTTATTAATTTGAAAGCATATAAGATGGCATATATACTATTTACAGTTTGCAGATTATATATATACAGTTGATGTATAGACTATTAATGAAATAAGCATGTATTTTTAGATGTATGAATAAAATACTTTTATATAACAAAATATACTCTTAGTTTTTTTTAAACTTTTAAAAAGATTTCATTTATTTTCAGAGAGAGCAGAAGAGGAGGAGACAGAGAGGGAGAGAAACATCAGTCGGTTGCCTCCAACACGCCCCCAACTGGGGACTTGGCCAGCAACCCAGGCATGTGCCCTGACAGGGAATCAAACCAGCAGCCTTGCAGTTTGCAGGCTGGTGCTCAATCTACTGAGCCACACCAGACAGGGCAAACAATAGTCTTAGTTTTAAAATTCATTTACTAGCTTGAATATAACACCAGGCAACAAAAGAAAAAATAGGCAAATTGGACTTCATCAAAATTAAGAACTGTTATGCATCAAAGGATACTATCAAAGAATTGAAAAAATAGTCTTCAGAATGGGAGGCAATATTTGCACACATGCATCTGATAAGATATTTATATCCAGAATATGTAATAACTGCTATAACTGAACAACAAAAAAGCAAACCAATTCAAAAATGGGCAAAGGACTTGATAGGCATTTCTCTGAATGGTTAACAAGCACAAGAAAACATGCTCAACATCACTAATCGTCAAAGAAATGCGAATCAAAACCACGGTGAGATACTACTTCACAACCATTAGGGTGGCTATTATTTAAAAAGTAGAAAATGACTGTTGGTGAGCATGTGGAGATTTTGGAACCCTTGTGCATTTCTGGTGGGAATGTAACATGGTAGAAAGCTGCTGTGGAAAAGAGTATGGTGGTTCCTTAAAAAATTTAACAGGTTATGCCCTGGCTGGTGTAGCTCAGTGGATTGAGCACGGGCCTGCGAAGCAAAGGGTTGCTGGTTCGATTCCCAGTCAGGGCACATGCCTGGGTTGCGGGCCAAGTCCCCCAGTATGGGACACATGAGGCAACCACACATTGATGTTTCTCTCCCACTCTTTCTCCTTCCCTTCCCTGCTCTCTAAAAAAAAAAAAAAATTAAACAGGATAATCATGTGATCCAGCTATTTTACTTTTGGGTATAGACACAAAATAATTGAAAGCAGGGACTTTTGTAGATATTTATACATCAATATTCATAGAAGCAGTTTTCATAAGAGCCAAGAGGTGGAAGCAAACTCAAATGTCCATGGACGGTAAAAAGACAGACAAAAATGTGGCATATGCATATCTTACCTTTATGTTTATTATAGCATTGTTTGTAATAACCAAGACATGGAAACAACCTGAGTGTCCATGGACAGAGAAACCAAATGTGGCATATACATGCAGTAGAATATTATTCAGTGTTAAAAAGGAATGAAAATCTGACATATGCTGCAGCAGAAATGAACTCATAAGACATATGCTAAGTGTAGTAAGCCAGACACCAAAGAATGAATATTGTATTATTCAGTTCATAGGAGGTACCTAGGGTCGTCAAATTCATAGAGACAGAAAGTAGAATGGTAGTTGCCAGAATTGGAGTTGGGTGGGGGGAGGGAAGGGGAGTTATTGTTTAATACAGAATTTTGGGGGGGAAACTGAAAAGCTCTGGAGAGGGTTGGTGGTGATGGCTGTACAACAATGTGAATGTACTTAATGCCATTGTATTAAATGTACACTTAAAAATGGTGTACAATTTTATGTTACATGTATTGTACCACAATAAAATTTTTAAACAGTGTATTTAATGAGGGAATTCTAGGAAGATGAAGGTCACTCTTTTTTAATATAAATATATAATTACATTTATTTTGAATATTAAATAGTTTTTAAATTACAAGCATTTAATTGAAATCACAGTTTGCATCAATATAAAGTAAAAATCTTAAAATTTAAAGATGTACACGATTTAAACTAAAAGTTTATTAATTGTTATGTTGCTGTTTGTCTCCTTATGACTGTGTTACAGCACAATAGGTAAACCTCACAGGTATGACTGCCCCTTGGGCCCTCCTCTGCAGATGGAATTAAACAGTGGATGGGCACCTAGTTCCATTACTAAGACTTAATGAGGCCTGTGCGAACTTGAACTGCAACGTGTTCAAACCATTCAAATAAACAGGTTGTTGGTAATTCAATACTGTCAACACAACCTTAAGAATTTAGTTATATAAAGGGAATTTTCTTTTTTTGATAGTCAAAACTTCAGCCAACTCCATCACACCTTAGAAATACTGTTTTTCAGATTTAGATCTGAAGTAACTCTGTACAGCCATTCTTATGTTAAGGCTACTTCTCATAAGGCTAATTAATATCCTGAAGCCCAACATTTGGAGCTTGACCTGGGGTTCACTTCTGGAATTTTCAGATGACCAACTTTGAGTAAAACCAGGAGCCACCCTCACACCTGGGCCCTCAGGGCAGACATGCAACATGTCACGAACCTTACAAATACCCTATGGAAAATATTACTAAAAGAAGAGGTTTCGCAAGGCATTTTATGGCAGCAAGATATACAAAGACTTTTCTGAGATAAACCTATTTTTATGTAAGCAATCACCTCAGGCACCTTTTAACCTTAACTCTATCCAAACTGCTGTTCTGGAATAGAGTGCGCAAACATTGAACCTTGCAGAAGATATTCAGGCATCCTACCAAGATTCCCAGTTAGAGAACAGGTAGTTGCAGCCTCCATCTCTGTGGCCGAAGGAACCGGCATCAGGAGAAGGCTTGCCTCTCTTGACCAATAGCTCAGTTGGGAGGAGGAGGGAGCTTGGCCAACCTCATGAGCCTGCAGAAAGGGTCTGCAGCTGCTTGCTTCTGCGTGCGCGTACAGGAAGTCAGTAAGCCAACAGCAGCCTTTCAGTTTTAGTTCATTGGGAAAGGGCTTCATTACCTAATGTTAGCTTATAGTAAGTTCTGCATTTTGAAGAACCCCGACTTATCCTCCCCACCCACAGAGTTCTAAAGATTAAAAATTTAACTAAAAAACCAATAAAATAGAATATGCAAGAGCATGTTTGTATAATATGGAAGACATAGGAGACTAGTAAAGCAAGTTAGGAAACTCAGAAGTCAAGACGGAAAAGATATTTATGACTACATAAAAATTGTATGGCAAAAGATATCATAAGTAAGTAGAAGAATCAAACAATAGACTCTCAGCAATGATTTGCTGTTTGTGGCCAAGAAAGGATTGTCACTTTTACCCAGAGAGCTGCTATTCCTTAAAAAGAAAAATCAGACAACCCAGTAAAAAAGTGGGTAACTTGCAGAAGACAAATTATACATGGCTGGTAAACAAGGGAAAAGATGATCAACTTTATGAGAGGTCTGAAAAGTATAAATTAGAATAACCAGGAGAGTCCATGTTTTCCTCATTACACTGAGTCAGTGCTAGTGAGGATGTGGGGAAAGAGGCGTGTCAAACAGTGCCGTTGGCAATATGATTTTCTATTACATAATCGTGATAGTAATCTGGCAATATTTATTAAAATTTAAAATGCATTTACCTTTTGGCTCAACATTCTTACTTTTGAGAACCTACACCATTGAAACAAAACCCCAGTAAATAAACATATAGATATAGGCCTATTACTGCAGTGTGAAGTAAAGTGTAGTGGTAACAAAACTGGGAATATTTGAATGTATGTTAATAGGGGAATTGTTGAATAAGTTATGGCACATGTATATATAGGGTATTATGCAAAAATTGGAAAGAATGTTAGATTTCCACATATGGACCTGGAGAGAAAGATTTGTTGGTAATTTTTTAAAGTTGCAAGGCATTAAATATATTTAGTGTGATTCCATTTTGGATATAAAAAAAAAGAGAGGCAAACACCACTCTGTGAGCTATGTTTATATGAGAGAACGGTGCAGAAGGGCACATGCCCAGCTGTGTGTGTTAACATCGGCTTCTCACAAATTGGACTGCAGGAGGAAAAACATACTTTTTATTTTATGTCTCTTTACTGCTTCAACTTCTCACAACAAATAGGAATTACAAATTTACTTTGTAATTTTAAAAATCTAATAAAATCAACAGTTACGGGAAATTAGCTTAGATTTAACTTATATTCAGTATGTACAACTTTATCTTATTTCTAAGAGTTGACATGAAGATATGACTTTTGTGGGTAGGGGTGGGGTTGTACTATAAGTTCTGCTAACCACAGAGTCCTTTAATTTATAGCTAATTTTACAGTAACATCATACTGATACTACCAAGCTCTATGTCAAGAGAGTTTTGTTGGAGTTGTAGCTTCAGAGCTACAGTAAACTCTTGGAGCTAATATAAGGAATAAAATATAACATTTCTATGTAAACCATGTGAATGATTAATGAGTATCTTAAGATATTAAAATTGAGAGAGATTGTATTTCAAGAACCTAAATGTCTCATGTCAGTTAAAAGTATACCTAAGGTTCTGTTACTTTGGGTTTTGTTCTAGTGAATCTTTAATTCAACCATTCACATTAGAATTCATTAATAGTTCCTTTTCATGATACAAGGTGTAAATGGTTGTTTCTAATTACAAATTCTAAGTATAATTTTATTTCCTCCTCAGGAGACTATTTGGTAGCCATTGAAGAGAAAAACAAAGCTACGTTTCTACGTGCTTATGTGAACTGGAGAAGTAAAAGGACTGAAAACGCTCGCGTGTGCATCCGGATGGTTGGACACAATGTGGAGCCACCCTACCGAGAAACCTTCAGGGACCAGATGACTATTGTTGAAATGCCGCTTTCTGAGGCCCCCTTGTGCATTTCCTGCTGTCCTGTGAGAGGAGACCTTCTTGTTGGCTGTACAAATAAGTTAGTCTTATTTAGTTTGAAGTATCAGGTGATTAATGAAGAATTCTCAGTATTGGATTTTGAACGTTCTTTAATTATACACATACGTAATATCACTCCTGTCGAAATTTCTTTTTGTGTTGGATATGTGGCTGTCATGTCAGACTTAGAAGTCTTACTCCTAAAACTGGAGTCAACCCCTAAAAATGGAGAGAGTGTTCACTACCATCCACATAATGCCAACAGTCCAGTGAAACAGGCAGAAGGTAAATGATGACTTTGCTTTCTTGCTTTAGGTATAGAGAAAACCCTCACTTCTGACAGTCTCTGAAGCACTTTAGTATGTGTATTGCACATTGCATTATATGTAGATGTAGTTATTCCAAAAACATGGGATTCGGGTTTGTGATCTGGTTGCCTATGTCTTATTCTGTGGTATGCAAATGCATTTCAGTAATATTTGTCAATAGAAGTAATGGAACAAGTGCTCAGTGAGGAATTTCTAGCCGCAGTCTTCATATTTACTTGTTGAATGACCTTGGGTTCATGATACCATTTTTGAATTTCAGTTTCTCAAGTAAAAAATGGGGATGATAATCCTCTTGTGTGTGATCAGTTGTTATGAGGAATAAATGAGCAATTATTAAGACCTCAAAACCATAGTGCCTTGCTAATACATGAGATGTGTTTGTGTGTATAAATAAGTAAAATTACTCTACATGTATTTAATTGGTGGGGGATGTTGTGAAATGTAATTTTCATTCAAGTAGTATTTGGAGTTGTTAAACTTTTTTTAACTATTATTTTTTAAGGCGTCAGTAATGAAATTTTGCAGCTTGAGTCAGATGATTTTGTTATCTGCCAAAAGCCCATGGAACTTCTTGGTGAAAAAAGTGAACAGTCCGGAGTATCTGTTACACTGGAGTCAACAGGATTAGATGATGAAAAAATGAAATATTGCCATGTTCAGTATCTGCTCTATAGGTACTAGAAAGCTTTTTATTCGCCAGCATTTAATTTAATATATATTTACCTGCTTCAAGTACATGGAAATTAGATCTCTCTCTCTCTCTGTCTTTTTAAACGTACAGACGTTTTGCTCCTGACATTTCGTCCTATGCCTTGTCTGATGACATTAAGTTGCATTCACTTCAGCTGCTACCTATTTACCAAACAGGTAAGTACAACTGTGATACAGTGCAGTGAGGTGGAAAGGCTCTGATTGGGAGGCTAGACTGCCATGGGTAGTAGGTTAGGTTCTTCTCCTGAGTCTCCCTGTAGCGTTAAACAAGGTCCTTAGCAAATGCCTGTGAGCAATAGAAAGGGAAGTTGTATCTGCTAGGAGAAGCCATGAAGAGGACGTGACAGACAAAAGCCATTTCTCTTTTTGAAAAAGATCACTTGACCCAAAAAGGGAAATCAGAGCCCTGCTATAGCTGAGGTTTATGTGGGTTCTAGCTGGGTATTTGGCAAACTTCTTAGGATCGCCTTGTGAGCAAGGTGGGAAATGTATTTAGAGCAATGTTTTTCAGGCTTGCTGCACATTGAATTTACCTGGGTGCTTTTAAAAATAGTGATGCCCAGGCTTTACATGCTAGAGATTCTGACTTGATTGGTGAGTTATGGAGCCCAGATATCAGTATTTGAAAAGCTGCCCAGGAATCTGATGGGCAGCCAAAATTAAAAATCAGCATGGGGTACTGTACTTAGTCCTGGCCTGTTTAACATCTTTCAATGTTGCCTAGAGAAAGATACACATATTTTGATAAAATGCATTTATAACCTTCACTTACTTTTTTATTTGTTTCAGTAAACATTTATTGAACACTTCCTCTGTTGGGTATGATGCTTAATACTACTAGGGAACCAAAAGCAAAAGTGGGCCAACTACTTGCACTCATGGACTTACAGTCTCATGGGGAAGGTAGATGATTGTTAATTGAATAATCACAAAAAGGAGGATATAGTTACACACTAAGCCTGTAACAAAAGATCCTGACCTGGTGGTTGGGTAAGGCTCCTTGAGAAGGAGGACCTGGAGAGTGAAATGGCTCTGGTTCCCGGTTGGGTTTGGGGTAGAAGCAGCGAAGGCTTATGGTGGAGGGTGAATCTTGTTTGAGAAACTGAGAGAAGAAAGATCAGGGGGTTGAGCAAGGGAGAGGGAGTTGTGAGAAGATGCTGGGGACGGGACAGGATCCATAGTCGTGTTAGGCAGTCAACTCTTTATCCAGTAGCTTCCTATAGCATTTGGGATAAAATCCCAAATTATTTCCATGGCTTACATGACCCTAATCCTGAGCTTATCTTGTTCCACTCACCCTGCTTGGTGTTCTCAATCCATATGGCCTTTCTCCCTTCCTTAGATATGCCAAGTGCACTCTTTAAAATTTTTATTTATTGATTGATTTTAGAGAAAGAGAGGAGGGGAGAAAGAGAAAAAAACATGGATTTGTTTTTCCTCTTAATTATGCCTTCATTGGTTGATTCCTATATGTGCCCTGACTGGGGATCGAACCCATAATCTTGGCATATTGGTTATGGTCTTGATCTAACTAATTGGGCTACCTGGCCGGGGCCAAGTACATTCTTGTATAAGACCTGTTACTTACTCTTCAAGTGCTGAGAATGTATTTTCCTCAGATCCTGTGTGACTGGTGTCTTTGAATCATTCAACTCACAGTTTAGATATTACTCACCGCAGAGGACTTCTGTGGCATCTCAATTTAAAATATTCCCTCCTTGCATACTACACAGTTTGTTTATTCTCCTCTCCAGTCCCCATTATTAGAATGAATGCAGTTGTTTTGTGCACTGTTGTAGCCCCAGAACCAAGAAGAGTGGCACATAGTAGTTATCCAATAAATGTTTACTTAATAGGCAAATGGAATGGTAGTACATGTTTGAGCTGGGCCCTAAGGGATGAGTAGAGCTTTCAGAAGATGGAGATTTTAGTGAGATTATTACCTAAGAGGAACCAACATGTGCAAGGTGTAAAAGCATCGTATATGTTTGGAGATTAGCGAGCACTTCTGACTGACTAGAGCACAGATATGTTTAGGAAAGAAGAGGGAGAGAAAACTGTACAGGTTGCTCTGGGCCAATTGTGGAGAATGGAGAATTGGACTCTCTTCTCTTATTAATGGATGTCCTTGAGGAGTATCAATCAGAGCTATGCTTTTTTAAAAAACTTCTGATTATTAAAAATTTCAAGCACATATGTGTAGAGAAAACAGTACAATGAACCACATCCTGTGTCTCCATCACTCAGCTTTAAGTGTGGCCTCTTGACCACTCTCTGCCCCAAGCCAGATTATTCTGATGCAGGTTCCAGAGTTTATGCCATGGATTGCTTTATTCAAACAAACTCAAAATACCGTTTTACGTTTTTTAAAAAATAATTCACTGACATGGTCATGTATCTAGTCAGTATTCAGATTTCCTGGATTGTCTAAAAATTTTTTCTGCCCTGACTGGTATAATTCAGCTGGCTGAGTGTCATCCTGCAAAGCGAAAGGTCGTGGGTTCGTTTCCCGGTCAGGGCACATGCTTGGGTTGTCGGTTGGGTCCCTGCTTGGGGCACATGGAGGAGGCTGCTGTTTCCTTCTCCCATAGATGTTTCTTTCTCACATACATGTTTCTCTCCCTGTCTTTCTCCCTCCCTCCCTCCTCTTTCTAAAAATAAATAAGTAAAACCTTAAAAAAATAAATTTTTTTCTTTAATTCATTTGTTTGGATCAGATTCCAAGTAAGGTTCATACATTGAAATTGGTTGCTGTGTCTTTAAAGACTCTTTTAATACAGAGGCTCTCCCTCCCTCTTTCTCTTTTCTTTGCAATTTGTTTAGCAAGAAACTGGACTAACAGCTGTAGAATTTCCCACAGTCTGACTTTTGGTAATTTACTCCCCACAGTGTCATTTAACATATCCCTATATCCTCTGTTTGTCCCTGTGATTTGGCAGTTCTGTCTACAGCTACACTTTTCAGTGTGGCAGCCATTAGTCACATGCTGCTTTCGAGCACTTGAAATATGACTAGTCTAAATTGAAATATACTGTAAGTATAAAATTCACACTTATCTTAAGGACTTAGTACACACACACACACACACACACATATAAAATCTCATTGATTTTTTTTGTTGATTGGTAATATTTTGGTTATGTTGGTTAATACAGTGTATTAAAATTTTGCCTGTTGTTAGTTTTGTAAATGTGATTACTGGAAAACTTTAAATTACATATGTGACTGACATTACATTTCTGTTGATGGTGCTAGTCTAGACTTAGTCTCAATCAGGTTATTATTATTACTATTATTAGGTAACACAAGTAGTAGTAGGTTCTGTTGACAGGTACATAGTATCTTGTTGACTTTTTTTATAATGTTAATAGCCATTAATGATTATTACCTAAAACTGTTCATTTATTAGGGGTTACAACATGGTGATATTCTAATTATATCACTCTCTTTTAATTTCTTACCGGTGTTCTTCTGTAAAGAGCAACTTCCCCTAGACAAGTCTTTGGTTATCTACTGACAGACTTTTTTGCCTAGAAAAGTCAAGATATTGCTTCCCTTTATTTACTAGTTTTGTGGGTTTTTTTCTTTTTCATATAGGTTCTTCTTCTTCTGAGAGAATAAATTTGCCTCAGGAAAAAGAGTTGCTGAGTCTCTTTTGTTTTTTCTCATTACCTCATGTGGGCTATCTCTACCTGGTGGTCAAATCGGTTGAATTAATGTCAGTTTACCAATATCCTGAGAAGTCTCAGCAAGCAGTGCTCACACCACAATTTTTGCATGTTATCACAAGGTATGTTATAGTGTCACTTGCTGGCCTTTGAGTCACTTATTTTTCTGTAAATTCTCGAGCTGCTTTCCAAATCTTTAAGTCAGAGTTGTGTGAACCAGTACGTAGCAGTATAAATTAATGTATACATCTGTCTTTTGATGGCCCATTCCTCTCTTTTTAATGTCAATGATTTAGACTCTGGTTTGCCTTTGTTTTGTTTTCTTAGACTGGATGGGGAATCTTTCTAAGAAAGAATGCGGTTCTTCATGAGGGAAGATTTTTACAGGGTTTTCTAGTGAAGAGTCAGTGGGGCCAGTCAGGGCATCTGTAGATTTCTTTCCCTGATTTTTTTTCACCGCTACTATATCCTTCCTGTATGAGTTAATTATTTCATAATGGTTTAAAACTGTAAAGGGGCCAGAAAGACTATCTGATTTTACGTTCTGATTGGTAGCGTTGGGGAAATAATCCAGAGGTCGAGATTGGTTAAGGTCATGTTGCTAATGGGTGGCAGATGTCTTATGAGTTGCCTTACCCTGGTATGCTGGCATGTAAACCGGGGTCCTGAGCAGGACTTCGACCTCATTTCCTTTTATCTCAGCAGTCAGTGATGCTTTTGGTTCTATGTCCTGTTTTTTTGAGCTTAGATTATGTGTTAAGCACTTGCATTGGGTCCTCTGGCCAAGCAACTGTGCATAAGGTACACCATCGGCTGCTAAAGCAACAACATAAGAGGGGGCCAGAGACAAATGGGCAGGGCACAAACACTGGGAGATTTGTGAACAATGTCTTAAGACTCCATGAAAGTGGTGTAGGCACTGGGAGGAGAGAAATCACTTCTGACCGAGAAGTAAAGTTTTTTGTGTTTGAAGTGATTCCTGAAAGCTAGTTAGAATTTGACAGATGGAGATTGGAAAAGGAAGGGCATTATGGAGGAAAGACTCTAAACAAAGGCTATGTCATACAGTTCTGCAGGAGCAACCAAGAATTAATTATAATGTTAATTAAATTATTTTTTAAAAGGACAGTGATTTTTTTTTAAACTGTGGTATTATCAGAATCTCCAGCAAGTGCTGGAGTATATTTCGAACAGTACAGGACCCACCTGTGGATTTGATGCCCACTCCTAGGGAGGGTACTCCCTACTGCCCACCTGCTCCCTGGTGTAAGGAGAGATGCTATTGTGTGTTTCTTAAGTGTACATTGTGGATGTAGTTAGTCTTCTCACTTTCCTAAGTGTTGTGTAATAATGTTTCTTAGGTATGAAGAAACTGATCTCTAGCTCAGGGTTTTTTTTGTTTTGTTTTTTTCCCCCTCTTTTTTCTTTTTTAAAAATATATTTTATTGATT